>JAOTQE010132540.1:0-36641 GCA_025631205.1 Nesometra sesokonis
AAACGTCGTTCGTCCATAAATTTTATCAGCGTTATTTTTCTATTGTCTATTTATAATAAACGTACACTTATTCGTAAATCTATTTTAAAGCATAAAATTACAAAATCATTCAGGCATAAAATGACGATAATGTTGACAACAAGCAGCACCATCTATTGCTACAACATAAGCAGTACAATACTGTATAGTGTATTAAAAATCAAATCTACATAATAAATAACTGGAAATGGAGTTACTGACTTGACCTATGTTACCTGGCTTGTCATATGTTTTTGGGAGTGTTGGTATCAAAATGCTCAGAACATAACACTTTTATTTTTTCTTTACCATCATATTATTTAATATTGCATTATGCTTTTTAACTCATTTAAGCTTGGTCATAATTGGATTGCCCTAAACTGTTCATTGTCATGTCGCTGTCAATCTGGTGGAGTAATTGAATGCATTGATATGCATTGTAACTCAAATGCTGTATGTATGTCAGATGAAGGAACTAATGGATGTTATTGCAATGAGGGTTTTGAAGGAGATGGTGTTGCTACCTGTGAAGGTATGTTACAAAAATATATAGTAATTGCATTGTCAACATTTTAGTTACTTAACTTTTTTAGTTATTTAACCACAAAATATGCTTTATTGTCAAAGTGAGTTGATGTTTCATTCATATAGCAAACAAATTAATTGACCTTGGGGTGATGTGACCATTAATTCCCATCATCTGCCGGTTTCTTATTGGCCGAATTATTAACCCCAGGTTTGCAGGAATGCAGTCCTCTTACAAAATCATTTCCTGTGATGGTGTCCCCAGGGAACACTAATTGGCCCATTGTTATTTCCCTTTCTCATCAATGATGCCCTAATTGATAGCTACAGAAGATGGAAATAAATTAGCATAGCCAGGACAGTTGTCAGGGTGCTTGAGCACCTCCCCCCACCCTTGGGAGATAAAAAAAATAAAAATAGCATACAAAAAAAGATTGAGCCCTCGAGCACCCCCTTCAGGAAAGGAAGTATTGATGACATGAGAAAAGAAGGCATGAATGTGTACGTTCCTGTGCAAAGACCCTAAATTGGGAGAGGACATTTTTTCTTTTGCTTGTTAAGCACCCGTTCCCCAAATCCTGAATATGCCCCTAAAATATATAGCATAGTGTTTTAATATTTATGTTTGGTTTTACCATAAATTTCCCCTGGTTTGAGTAAATACTTTACTCTTATCACACATTCCAATGAAGATAGAAAAAAAATAAAATCTATACCAACCAAAGGCAAGCACTATTTAAAATTATCAATCACCTTTATAGTAAAACATATGAAATGAGTATATTAGTGACTGAAATTAAACAAAGGGAAGATTTTAAAACAAAATTAAAAGTATTTCTGTTTGATATAAATTAATTGAAGTGGATTTATTAGTTATACTAAGACAAAAGGTTAACAGTACAGTAAGTTATTTCATTTTATAGGGAGTCGAGCTTGGTTTAGCATTTAGTTGATTTTTCTTTTTTTTCTTTCCACCCATATATTGTTTTACAATATAGCAAACTTAGTTGGATTATTATTATTTATTTATATTATGTTGGATGAATAAAATAGATGAACGAATGAATAAATTACAACGTTGTATTTACCAAATGTTTGTTATTTAGTTTACTGATGCTATGCTTGATAATTTTCAGTTAATTTCTAAACTTCCTAAACTTACAAATGATTTTTAAAAATCATATTTATTATAGTAATAAGTCCTTTGTATTACTATTTTCAGTCACCACATGGCATTTTCATCATTATTTTTATTGTTATTCCAAAAATATATCAATATATTTCAAAAATGAAACAAAACAACTGTTAATATTGCATTACCACATGATGTAAAGAATCAAGAAAACAAATGTAGTCATCCAACTTTCCTTATTTTTGGATAATTCAATAGCTGGGTTCATATTCGAAATTTGTAATGCTATTCATTATCGTGATGTTCTTAATGAACCCACTGGGAAGCTGATTTTCTTTAGCATGTTTTATTTAGTGTAATTTTACTGTTGGTGAATTTGGTTATCAAGGAAGTTTAAGTGATGTTTACTTATTTAACACCATCTTTTGTCATATACAACACAGCATTTCTGATATTTTGTTAGTAAAATTTCTTTCTTGTTTTTAGTCCTCTAAGAATCAGTTTATGACATTGAACAAAATCAATTGTAAAAAAAATCATGTTGTTGATTATTGTTAAATCTACATTTGAAACAATATTTAGCAAATATGCAACAGAATAACACCTATGGTAATTTGTTTTTCTAAACTAGAAATTGTATCAGATGTAATCACAAATGTAGAGATTGCTTGTACTGGTGAAGACATTGAGATAGAATGTGGTGCTGAGAATGTTCTGATTGTGTCTGCATTCTATGGACGTTCAGTAACTGATATCTGTGAAGCTGATGAATCTAATCCAGACTTGTTATGTAGTGCTGATTCAGCACAGTTCTTAGTTGAAAGACATTGTAATGGTTTACATTCCTGCACTGTTCCTTCTGATCAACGTTTCTTTGGGGATCCATGTGAAGGCACAAGCAAGTACCTAAGAATTACTTACCAATGTGTCTCAGGTAATTCACAGTTTTTCTAATTAAATATATTTTTTATCATCCATGTACAATTTTAATTGTTTAGAGTTTGACATGCTTTAAAACAGAATATAGAAAAATTAGTAATAATAATCTATAATTGAGCCAGTAATTTGACCTTGGATTTCATTTCAAATTCTTATGAAATGCATGGGTTTGCCCCCCCCCCCCGATGGTTCTTGAAGCTTATAAGTTCCTTTGAAAAAGGAAATAAGGCTGAGGTTGTTCAAACAAAATCATCACAATTGACCAGTCAAAATATAAAAAGGTTTATTTTTTAATTTAAAACATTTTAATTTATTAAATAGTATATTGTATCATAGGCTATACATCTTTAATAAATCAATAATGAAATTCCTTGAACTCGCAAACACTTAGTGGGCATGGTTGTGCACTGATGAGTACAACAAAACAAGTTGAATGGATAATGGCACACAAACAAAAAAAACTAATAAATTCTTTTTTAGGATAATGATGTAGTTTTGAATCAATGCCTTACTCATCTTACTGATAACTGACCCAATAAATTAACACACTAACACTTATACTACAATAAGTAAAAATAAAAATAATTATATTAAAGGCCCATTCCTTCTAAACGTCATAAAATTAAAGTATTTTAAATTTTACAATATTGTATTTAAATTTATAAGTATAATTCTGCTCTGTCGTATTTATATCATTTCATTAATTCATTAAAAATGCAGATTAATAACAAATCTATTTTTGGGTTGATTCTAAAAAAATAAAGCAGATTAATATGCCTTGGTTTTGTGAACAGTTTAAATCTAGTAACCACCGGCGAGCCATGTGCATTCTGGGTGGAAAACGGAGCTTATTGTGGAGGGAATAGCCTGGGTATCATGCGCACGGATAGGATCCAAACCTACTAGCTTAGCAGTGGGGAAATATCAAAGAAATAATCTAGGCCTAGCCTAAAAGAGTTCAATAACTTTTACTGTTTTTCTACTTCAGAATAAATATAAGAAGGTTTAAAGGTATTTTTAGAAATAATATACAAGTAAATTTCCAAAGAAATTAAAAATTTTTGTATACTATCAATTTTCATTTTAACATAAACCACTGAAATCATTATAAATACCTTCATTATCTCCTTCCTTGATTATTGCAATTCTTTGTAATTCACACTTCCAAAAAAACCTATCAGTTGTCTACAAAACTTGATTCTTCCAATTAATTATTTATTTGTTTGCTATTTGATTAATTTGTTTCAACTATATTTATAGAGAGTAACCTTCCATCACAACTGGTATTAAGGTCTGTAAAAGATTATAAAGTGAAATGAATGCCGTAATAAAACAAAAGATAAATAACAACAAATTTACAATATAAAGTTAGTTTTTATTTAAGATTAAATATTTAAAACTACTTTAAACATATTTAAATTATTGAAATTACCTATATACATAGGTAGTAAATTTAAAATAGTGAGTGCTAAATAGGTAAAACGTATCTTAAAATATTCTAATTTGGGTCTGGGTCTCTTAAAAGAAACCAAGTTAGTGCACAAGTAGTATGGTGGTTGATGTTTAGAAGTCAAACTGACAGATAATCCAGAACCAGTCCTTTCGGTACCTTGAAAACAAGACAGCCCAATTAACTCACTGGGAAAGCTCATAAGGTGGTGAGTGGAAAGAAGTACCCAATGAATGCTCACACAACCCTTACCATACATAAACACCCTTTCTAACTTACACCCTCCTAAATTGTACTATTTCTCACCCTATGGTTATCTAATCAAACTTGTCCGTCATAGTAGGGTCCATATTGTTAGGGTCACAGATGATAAAGTGCTAAATTTGTTGCAGATATTGGTAGGCCTATGTATTTCCACTCTTTATAGAAATATTTGTTAACAATTAGGTTGTAGATTGATTTAGATATCAAACTGTTCAGTTATACATTACTTTTTATTTGCTTTTGCAATATTTGTCAAACAAGAATGAATTGACTTCATCATTTGTTACACCAAGGTCGTATTCGTTTTTTATTTTTTGTGTGTAATTACTAATACTAGTGGGACACTGGTGTGTAGTGAAAGATACAAACATCATGAGTTTCCATCATGCTTCATTGTTCAATTTTTTATGATATTTCAAAGCTGTTTGATAAAAAAAACTTTAAGAGCTAATAAGACAGAAATGTTTAAACAATTTGAATGTTCATTTATACAAAATAACTATTTTAAATTTGATAAAAAAAGAACAAAAAACGAACACAAAGACTGATTCAAATTCTAAAGCCTAACTTGGAAGGTATTAACCAACAGCACCATCCATGTGACATATCCTATTTGCATGCTACAGTATTTGTAAGAAATTGCATGAATGATTTGCTTCCATTATAAAAATTAATTAACAAAAGTTGAATTGTGTTAGCCTTCAATTCTTTTCAATTTCAATAAAATTAATTATAGTAATATTTTTTGGTTATATTCACAGAAGCAACTGGTGAACAGCAGGGTAAGATTTAATTATTTAATTTGTATGTTTTATTTTATCTTGAATGATAAGAAAGTAAAATTATGTTAGTGATGTTTTCTGGAAAGGCTATCAACTCCTTCAGAATGGTTCCCTTGGTTGGAAAGGTCTGGTTTTCTGAGTGTGATGATTAACAACATCACCAGCCATCTGTTTGTTGTTGATGGTAGAACATAATAAGCTCATCTCTTCCTGCTTCAATTTAATTATTTTATTATTAATGCTGAAATCTTCTATGATTTTAAACACTGTAATTGCACATAAATTATACATCAAATATTTAAATTATAAATTAATAATCAGTAAAAATATTGCAATATGACATTATTTAGGAATATTGTTACAAACCCTAATAACTTAAAAAAATAGTAACAGAAGATATTTTTTCTGGTTCTAGAGTTTTCTGCACCATTTACAATGAAGGTTTGCGAGCATGACGGCATGAGGCTTCACTGCGGTCACTCAGACATAGATATCGTTGATTCAATGTACGGTAGAACAGATGCTACTAGTTGTCCTCATCAAAGCATTCAAACAACTACATGTACTGCTGACACCTCCCTCTCAGTACTACGTGAGAGATGCCAGGGAGCTCATAGCTGTAGTATAGATGCTACAAATGGAGTCTTTGGCGATCCTTGTCCAGGCACTTACAAGTTTTTGGAGGTCACATATCGATGTAGCTTTAGTGGTGGTTAGTTATTTTATTACACAACTATTACATTCACATTTCAACGTTATTTTGACCCTTTGATGGTTGACTGGTAGTTAAAGGCCCATTTCTTCCACAGTCACATAAATTAAAACATTCAAAATTTGTATTGTATTTCAATATATAAATATAATGCTGATCTGTCATTATATCAATTTATTACTTCCAAACATTAGAAAAATGCAAAAATAATAACAGAATTTATTTTTTGGATTGATCCTATAAAATAAATGGATGAATGTGTATTTGCTTTGGTTTTATGGACAGTCTAAATCTAGTAAGCAACGGCGAGCTCTGTGTGCTTACATGTCGCATGCAAAAACAATGCTAACTCTGGAGAGAATAGCCCGGGTAACATATGCACAGATACAATCTACTAACTACTACTACAAACACTATTTTACAATAAATATAAAGAGGTATGCAAGTAACCAATCATGTTTATTATATTAGAAGTAATAAACGGTTAAATTTCCAATAAAATTTAAATTTTGGGGTACTTAGAAAGAATGCCCTTTTAACAATGGTTGCTGACACTATGAATATAATTGAGTGTTTTACTGACAAGGCACTTTTAGGGCAACTCCCACACTGGTAGTATGAAGTTGTAACGCAGATACCTCACAGCACACATGTCGCATGTAACTAACTCTACATATTACAAACCTCCACACACATCAAACTACATGCATAAAGCCTGTGTACATTGCCTGGAAAGGTGTGACAGGAGTTTGCTGTCGGTGGAGATATGTTCTCTATTGAGTATTCCTGTTATGTATATTTTCTTCCATACAAATTCCCAGAATTTTGCAGTTATGATTAGTCTAGCAGAACCACACCCAGACACTATAGAAAATTATTGCAGATATCTCAATTTGACTAGGGAAATGAATCGTTAAATTGACATCAGAATCACTAAATTGAGCAAGAAATGAAGCACAAATCTATGGAAAGTAAATTAAAATGGCTATGTAACATTAGAAAGTCGTTTGACACAAATCTTCAAGACACCATTGTGGAATGTATCATGTTTTACACTTTGGGATATACCACTCAAATTACTATTATGTTATCGCATGCTAACATTTCTTTTCTCTTGTGGGATCCTCCCACTTTTATTTCAAATATACAATATCATATAATATCATTCCTTACTGACTAATGAGTCAATATTTTACATTGTTCTAATTTGTACAGTGTATGTACCTGTACTAAGATACTTTATAACCATTCAATTATACTTTGTACATCATTATCAAAATTACCATTATATGATCAACCGGTAACCTAATGAGTTTGTAACAATTGATCGCATTCTAACATTATATTTAATGTATTCTAACATATTTAAATTTTCTTTAGATCAACATGCGCTACGGGATGTATGGGAAAATATCAGTGGAGGTAAGATTATTTTATAGTATTTTTGTGAATGTTAGAAACTGTCTCTATCATGTGCACTTTAAACAAAAACAGACCAACATGTAACATGAGACCTGATTGATTTGTGTCATCTTTTTAAAGCTATCTGAAGTCTTATTTCTTTTTTGTGTGAAGGTATCATTATACATAGTTTTACCGAAGTTGGATCAAGCAGAATAAGTAATTTGTTACTCTTCTGATCAAGATATTTTGCTTTTCTGTAGTCCTATAGATATTTCTGAAAAATGTTTACTTTAGTTAAATACAGTATTGATTTGGCAATCCAGATGCCCTCTCTATAATATAACCGAGTCTCTTCATATCAAGACTAAATTACACCTTTTCAGCTGATGTTTTTGCCTGCATGCAGTCGATTGCCTACAAGTCATGCAGTACAGTGATAGGGAATTGATACATTGTTGTTTTCTTCAATACAACATTTTAGAATTGTCGGCATAAATCAATCAAGAATTATGATTATGATTATTATAATTTCATACATTAACAACATGATCTTAGGTTACTTAGGTTATCCTTGTGTACAATGTGTTTCATGTGCATAAATTTAGACTTGACATTCATTGATTCATACTTTCATATTTCTGTTTCGTTTTCATGATGCAGTAAGTTCTCAAGTGATCACTTAATACTATTAGTAGAACTTAGAAATATGATACAAGTTTATCATTGTATATGGCAAATATTATTAATTAATTCTTAATTTTTTTGTAAACAGAAGATGATAGTGAGGAAAGAAGAAGACGCCGTAGAAACAGGCATCGTAGAAGGCAAAGACCATCACGAAATGGTAATACTTTATTACTAGTCTTATCATATTTAATACAAGAAACTAAGTTGTGAAACAATTTAAATTGCATGAAGGTGAATACAATGTGTGTGTATTTATTCGTCCTCTCGCCACCCCTTTCCCCTGGTTTTATCACCTTTACCCATGGCCTATTATCATTCTGTTTTACAGCAGTATTAACAATAAATTAATAACCAGAATATAAAACTCTGAACTTAAAATTAAGTAAAAACAAGCTATTCCAGTAGCACATTTTCTGTTTTTCCTGTTATTTTCCATAGATACTCTATGCATAATATGATTTGTTTTATTACAGTTGCCATTACCGCTTCTTTGTGTGCAGGCACAATGTGGGCTTTGTATTGTTTGCAGCTTATTTAGATCGCATAGTTATTTAGTATGTTTTAATTTTAGAGGGTGACGTTCACTTACCCATTAATGAAACAACAAAACTAAGTAATTTTACAAATTAGCCATACATATCTTTCTTTCTCATCCCTAATAGGTAATTTTTAATTTCAATAAATTTATCAACAATAATAATAATAATATTAAAGATCATATTTGGTGTAATTATTTCATTTTTTATTGTTATGTTTTAAATATTGTTTAAATACATTTAACAGATACCATTTTTGTATCAACTGATCAAAAATGTTTCTATATGTATAAGTATGTTTAAGAATTTAAATAAAAGATGTGCTTAATACCAAATATAATACTATACTTTAAAAAGTTCAAATAAGTTATATATGTATATCTATATAAATTGATAAAATATACAAATAGATATTTACTACTGTAGGAAAATGACATTTAATTTAAACTATTTAAATTGGCTTGGTATGATCCAGATGTTCTCTCCATGGCTAAAGTTATATTTTATCATAATTGTTGTAAAATTAATAGATTGTGGAATATTTTTTAAAGTTTTCAACTGGGCAAGGTATGTATACGAATATGGGAACGAAAAATGTATATTCATTATGATGTGGATGATCAGTCTGAGAAAGTTTAACTTTTACCATGGAGAGAACACCTGAATCATATTTAAATTTGCTTTGAAATACCTACTACTTCAATTGCACTACCTGCCCATCTTGCTCATCCATTGTTCCCCAACATATTTAATCCTGAGGATGGTCCTATTAGGCCTACTAGAATTGATTAATTCAATGTTGATCCTCAATAGTTTTATTAGTACACTGGTAAATGAATCATGCAAAGAGGATTCAATGAAACATATTACAATTTCTAATAAATGAAAATATAATGTTACAGAAAGTAAACCTTTCTTTCATACAACATCAATTTTTTAAATGATCATGCCAAGCTTATAGTTAGCAGGTGAACAGATTACAATATTCATCCTGAATTTTAAGGCTTATTACTTATATCAATTCTATACACTAATCCAATAATATTCTATTTAGTAAAATTATGTTTTCTATCTTTCTCACACTAATACTTTCTTACTATCTTTTCATATTCTTCAAACATAGGACGTAGAGGTGAGTAAATAAGTCATTCAATTAATGATACTGATAATATAACAACATGACATACATAATATTCTATAATTATAACATTTAACTAATAATAATAATGGTTTGATACATTTTTTTAAACATAATTATAATTATAAAAAAAATAGTTAGTTTTATACTTTTTAGCCTTTAGCCTAGCTATCAATCACAAGCAACTTTGTCCACTTATGCCCTATTGAGTGAGAATCAGAATAAGAAACAGGGTAAAAACTACTGTATTCACAGGTGTTCGTTTGTGCACACAACATTGACAATAGTAAAATTATGTTTATCCTCTTTCTTACAATACATTTCCTTTTTACTATCTTTTCTTATTCTTCAAACATAGGACGTAAAGGTGAGTACATTTGCCATTCAATTATTAATAATAATAATGTCATTTATATAATAATATTGGTCTGAAGCATTATATTAAAAAATACAATTATATAACAATTTAAATTTCTATCAGATAGCCTAGCTATCAATCACAAGCAACTTGGCCCTGTTTGTTGAAAATCTGAAAAAGAAACAGGGTAAAAACAGAGTACATATACGGATGATTGCTATGTCCATCTGTGCATGTACATGATATTGATTAAAAACAACTAATTGCAAAATTATCTTCTTCTTACACTACATTTCTTACTATCTTTTCTTATTCTTCAAACAGGACGTAAAGGTGAGTACAAAAGTAATTCAGTTAAAAATAACAATAACCATATTAATAGTGATAGCAATAGCAATAGTAATAGGAATAAAGTAAATAGTAATAGTAATAATAGCATTAAATAAATCGTAAACAATGAATAAAAAATTATCAAAAACTACTTACATTATAATTTAAATGTAATTATTCTAGATGATTCCCTCTACTAGTAAGTATAGCTATCAATCATAACAAACCTGGCCACTTTCTGCAAATGCAGGTCAGTGCTCGTATCTATACAATATATTAATATAATTAGATTCTATTCAGTTTTACCTTTATAAGAAGAAAATTGAAAAAAAGGATATTTTGGGGAGAAAATAAAACCAGAAAAACATGTCAATAACAATAAGATTTCAGATCTATCTTATCGCCATAAGATTAAAAAAGTGATCTGTTATTTTACTTTATTTTTTTTGTATTAATTTTCAAATCTTGGATATTATCTTTCTCATACTAAACATTTCTTACTATCTTTTTATATTCTTCAAACATAGGACGTAGAGGTGAGTAACAATTTAAAAAGGACTTGATTTTTTATAATTTGTTGCAATTTTAATTAAAGTATTGATAATTACATTAAAAATAAGATTTCAACAAATTTTAAAGTAAGGTATACTCACAATTGTGTAATAATCCCTTGGGAAGATAGTAGACTCTGGTCTTCGCATAAACTCGGGACAGTAGATCTCATTATTCCTTAAGATCATTAATATTCGTTTTATATACACTACCTCTAGTTAGATGAGACAAATAATAAGTACTTAAGTAAGTAATGACTACACATTTCAAATAATGAGCTTAGACCAGCTGCAGTATTTAAAATATCATTGTAAATACTGTTTAATAAGTTTTTTAAAATTTGACTTCCATAGACTAGACCTAGGTGTAATAAGTAGTCAAATACCACCAACAAGAAGAACAGGAGTAAGGTTCGCATGGGAGGTCCACTTTGTGCAGACATAAAATTGAATGCTTTGCCTTTGTAAATAATAGCTTGTATGATCTAGGCCTCAAACCTACTAACCAGGCTACTTCAAGTTGGTTTGATCCTGATGAGATTAAGCCAAGATATGATTATATCAACTTTTTCGCTGTCCATTAGTGGTCCATTATTTTAGATATCACTGTTACTTAACTATACTGTAGTGTAATTAATTAGTGAAATGGTATATCCCATTTGAATGTCCTGAAGGGGATGATCACTGGGCGATGAACAGTGCCAAGAAACTTTTTAATCTTAGTCTCTTTGTTTAAAGTCATTGTTAAGAGCAAACTTGTTGCTGGTTATCTTTGTAGTGTAAAGTTATTTAAGAAAAAAATGTCTGCATTGTCCTATTTTGATATTGGTTTGAAAACTGATTTGTTCTGAATAAATGTTATGAACTAAAGTTGGTGTGTTCTATTCACATGTCCACCGCTACCCCACACTTGAAGATTGGGTACCGGAGTATGTTCCAATAAACATTTTTCTTTTTAATTTTCAACTCACTGGTTTGTTTATCCCAGGTCTACTCAGGTTACTGAACAATGTTAAGAGGTCACAAATCAGCTAATCTTTCTCATTGTGAAGTATAGAGTTACTGTTACACACAGCAACGTAAGGATGGACCTAAACAATTTACACATCGCTATAGGGAAAAATGAGTATCATTGATTGGAAAAAGTATTTTCCTTGATAATTTTCCCTGGGAATTTGTAAAGTATAAATCCTTTGTATGCTATATGATTGATGGTTGGAATTATCATCTGATTTTGGCAAACCAGAAACCTGGAATCTATATATGTATGATAAATAATCTTAATAAACCATTTCATGGTTTCAACTGCTCATGTGCATTACCACGGTCAAGTAATAAAACGACGCGCGACTCTTATTGAAATGAATATAATTACCGCGTGTCGTTTTATTACTTGACCTTAATCTGAAATGATATTATGAGGTGTCATCATTGTGTTGTACAAAATGTATAAAATATGACATATAATTATATTCAGATAGAAGATATTATAAGCTTTGTTTGATTTGTGAATTAAGGTTGTAGGTTTGAGTGTAGCCAGAGAAAAATAATTTCAAAATATTTCTATATGAAAAACCATATTGGAAAAAATCTATACTTTCAAGATAAACAACTGTTGACTTCCTGCATGCTTTTCCATTGATGTTGAAAAATGACCTTTACAAAATGTTCCATATTTCTCATGCAAAATGTTTACTACACTTTGATTGTTAATGTTATATTTTTTTATTTTGTGTACATGGTTGACATTGTAAAACAATTCAATTGTTAATATTTAAATCTACATTATCTTTCTATCATTATTCCTAATATTCCAGTTAACTTTCCAGTACCAATTTCTTACTATCTTATATTTTTCAAAATAGGACTGAAAAATAAGTTATGAATTAGTGGTTCAATTTATTAATTCAAAATATTAGTATAAAAAAATTATCAACTGGAGAAAATAATTATATACTTTTCAACCTAATTGAACATTTATATCCCCATTTTTTCTGATAGAAATAATGTAATGAATATATAATTTTATTTATATTATTTTATATGCTGTGTGAAGAAATAAATGTTTATTTCACTTTAAATACACTCAGTTCTTCCAAAACATACCTACATGCTTAAGTAAACATTTTTTAAGTTCCTGACATGAAGCCAATGTAAATATATATAAACTTGACTCTCTCTCGCTTATCCCAACCCATTTTTTCTTTCTCTCCCTCTCTCTAAGCTGAACTTTTCAGAAAATAACAAAATGGATATGGTCAAATAGGTGGTCTGTTTTGGAAGGATTCACTCTATTTGAATTGAATGTAATCACCAAAAAGTAAAATACATATAAAGGAATAGGAGTTTGTTAATGATGCTTAATTAACACTATTACAATTGTTTGGCAGGACGTGGAAAATGCACTGGTAGTGGCGATCCACATTACACAACATTTGATGGGAAAAAACAAGATTATCAAGGCAATTGTACTTATGTATTTCTTAGAGATGGCCTTAACAGCCCTCCACAATTTACTGTTTTTGTTAAAAATCAGTTCCGTACTAAACCAACTGTCACATTGGCTGACCATGTCATTGTCAATGTCGCTGGATATGAAATTCGATTAAACCACCATCATGAAACATGGGTATGTACATTAATGTATATTGATTTTTAGACCCTGTCAAGCATCTACTACTGATCTGTTTTTTTTCTAAATATTATATGAATGTAAAATTTTGCTCGAGGTTTTTTCATATAAATTCTTGCAAATATAGGCCTACCATTTTGTGATTGTTTAGACAACATGTCTTAAATTTGTGATTAATCAATAATACTTTTTCAAGAAAGGTCTGTTTAATATGGAGCCATAAGGCAATCTGTGTAAATAGGTGTAGTGTGTGGCTACAAAATGAAGATAAAAACATCTGTGTTTTTATTCCATTTTAATCTTGTTAAACATAATTTGTATGAAGTCACAGAAGAATTAAACATTGTTTTATGTTTGTCTTGAATGTTCAAATTCCTATTCACTGTTACATGTACATACAGTACAAGTGATAATGATTTTTCTCTTTCAAATTGGTGCAGCCTGAATTACGTACGTTGGAAGGTAAACGCCTTTTACTTGATGAGATAAATGTTTTACGTTTACTGTCATTGATCAATTTCTAGGTAAATGGAGTAAGATTGCGACTACCATATTCACCAATTGATGTTGACCTAACTGTGGAAATGGTTGGAAAGAATGTAATGGTATCGTCATCAACGATTGGATTTTGGGTAACATGGGATGGTAAAAGTCGTGTAGAAACTGGTGTCGGTGAGCAATATGAAGGTCATACTGAAGGGTTATGTGGAGACTATGATGGAGATCCAAGCAATGATTTAATGGTGGCTGGTGGTGGAACTACAAAAAATGGCAATGAATGGGGTGACAGTTGGAATGCTGATCCAAGGTACAGCAATTGAAATCTAAGACTAACTATCATTTAATTAATCCTGGGAATATTTGTATATACATTTTTAAAACCAATTACATTTGATCAATTAACTGAAAAGGAAGCTTTATTGTTTTCGCCCATGGAGATGTACCTACATGCATTATTTGCTACAAAAGGCATGTTCAAAAGAATTGGAATGTTATAGGAGGTAATTGCAAATTGTATATAAAGATGGTATTTATACAGTACATGCATATTCTGTGTTTTCTGGCATTTTGCACAAACACCTAAATCAATAAATTGTTGATGAAGCAAAAATGTATTGATATTGAAATGTAAGAAATTTATATAAAAAAATACTAATTAAATAATAACTAATACAAAATGATAATTTTTAAAGAAAATATGAAAGTAGGTAATTTATTACAAATTGGTATTGATTTATAATATATAACAAATCGATGATTACATAAATATTTAAATTCAATAATAACCAACAAAGTATACATTTTAAAGATAAAAATCTAAACTCACGAACCAAGAACCTTGACCGTCATAAATTAATACATTTGAAATAGATGTACATCTCAAACAATTTGTACTTTGTTAATAGAAGTCAATTTTTGAACATTTAATCTGGGTTGCATTCGATTGTGTTAAAAAGTAGTTGATAATGTATGTTCTTAAAGTGTTTCAGACACTTTGTTTTGATTTCAATATACTTTCTCTGCATAACATTTAAGCATTGCGCATTAAATTTATTTGTATTTAAATTTGTTTGAGTTTGTTATTCAATTTTGTTATTAACTGATAGTATAGTTCAGTTTGTAAGGTGCCTGACTTGTAACCTACATTCAAGCACTAGTTTAATTCCCAAAACAAGAAATAAAACTGTATTATAATAATGAAGCTCCATCTAACTTATCCAACCATCATGAAAATGCTGTGCCCAAGCATAGTACTTTTTAAAATATAGGTCAATTGGGAAATCTGTGTTGTTTTGTTTTCAATATGATTTATTTTACTCATATAGACTACACTTTTTTTGATAGTTTTATGCATTTCTTATAATCTATATAAAATGTATAAAGTTTTTACAATTTTTGGAATAGACGTAATTTAAAATATTTTATCCTAACAGATGTGAACCATCAGAGATTGAACCAAGAGAAATTAGTGAGGAAAAGAGGTTGATGTATGCATCTCCAATAATGTGTGGACAAATAACAGATCCTAATGGTATATTTGCCGAATGCCATGAACATATTGACCCAACAGGACCATTTGATGACTGTATGTTTGATATGGCTAATCTTGGAGACATGCTGCAATTATGTAATAACCTGGAGAATTACTTTACAGCTTGTACAGAATCAGCTATACATGTAGGCAGTTTCAGGACTGATGCTCAATGTGGTGAGTAAACATTTTTTAGCCACCAACTTTAAATAAAAATTATTTATTTTCAACAACTTATATTCAATAAAATGATTACTAAAACACAAACAAATTAACATGGAGTATATATAGGTATAGATATGCTAAATAGATAAACATGGGTACATTTGCATTGAAAAGGTAAATCTACTTTTGAATCAAATCTAGTCAAATATATTTAAAAACACAGAAACTATTGGAAATGTGTTCATAACAAAATTAAAATTATAATATCAGGTATTGATACAGGAGAGTGGCGCCTAGCTCAGTTCGCTAAAAAATTTTGGTGACTGTGCTTTGAGCAACAACTGTTTTACTGATGTACTATCTTTTAGATTAAATTATATAGACAAGTCATAAACATTAAGAATCTGAAATGTTCTTCTATCAAACTTCTCAAGAGTGATTTTGACTAATCATATAGAATAGAATTGAATTTCACTTGGAGTCTGTTTTGTCTTTTTTTCAAAATTTCCATAAAAAACAAGTAACATTAAAGCACTGGAGTTTGAAAAAATTAAATATAACCCCTGGGGATCTAGCCTAAATTATATTAACCATTTAGGTTTACATTAGTTAAATCATATTCCAGGGGATTTCAATTGTGTTACATTTAATACCTTGGAACAAAGGGCACATTTAGATGAGGTTTTTTTTCTCCAGTGTTTCACACCATTATTTACCGGTTCAAAAATCTTAATAATAATAACACAATTGGTTATTCTGGACAAATCTAACTTTACAAAATTTAGGGATTTATAAATTTTACTTGATAACACTTCCAGGTTGAATTTTAATTCTCATTGTTCACAAGTAACTTTTAAAGCAAATAAAAGATTAGTAAAAAATTGAGATCATTCAAGGTTTTCGATATCAGCGAATCAAGAAACCTGCTGGTTTTCTGTTTATGAAGTGTGATCATGAAGAATTATTTGTAGCGTGATTCTTGGTATTTAGTATGTTTTAGAAGTTTATAGGTAATGTACAACAATGTAACTTTATCATTACAGGAATGTCATGCATGGAAAACAGTCATTATAGAACTTGTATGTCTGCCTGCCCTGTTACATGTGCATTTACTGATATAGATGACAATTGTCAAGAACCATGTCAAGAAGGTTGTGAATGTGATGATGGGTTCTTGCTAAGTTCAGGAAGATGTGTACCTTCTGAGGAGTGTGGTTGCATAGATCCTGATGGTGTTTATCACATGGTAACAATCATTTATTGTATTAGGCCATACAATTTATAAAAAAAAAGTTAAAACTTGCATTCTCTCTCTCTCTCTCTCTCTCTTTTCATCAGTAGGCCTAGGCCTAGTTGATTTTTCAAATTATTTATCATTGCACATTTCATTAATGTGAGAAATCTTCGACCTGGAATTTCACAAGAATGTAAAATCGTCTAGTGCTGCCTAAGTCATTGTAAAAAAACTACATGTCAGCATCAGTCAGGGGTGTATCCGAGAACTAGGGAGAGATATGCTCAGCCTCGATCAGAATTTGACAAGCAAATAAATAGTTAATTTTTATATTTTATGGCTTTTTATGGTGGTACTGTTTGCTCAAGACTTCTTTCATTCTGATGTTGTACATCTTTTCCTCTGAAGAGAGTGCTCATTTCTCCTGAAGGGATGTTCTTGAAGGCCCAAACTCCTCGTTGAGTCTGCTCATTGAGAAACGCTTAGAGTAGTTACAGCATTCAAAACTTGTTGGGTAGGAGTTATGATCATACTCATCAAGCAAAAACAAAAACTAGATAATTTCACAGGATTTAAATCAGGAAATGAGTAGCCTGGAATTTAGATTTTTTATGAAATGAACATAGTTCATGATTGCATACAATTGAAAATGTACTGTTTTTTATTAAAGCTTGGAGATGAGTGGGTGTCACCAAACTGCACACTTGAATGTGTATGCCAATCTGGGGACAATGTTGTCTGTTCTGAAATTACTTGTAATGAGCATGCCTCCTGCACAAGTATAGAGGGTGATCATGGTTGTCATTGTAATAATGGCTATGAAGGAGATGGTATAGATGTAGATGGTGTAGATGGATGTCAAGGTACAGTCAATTTCAGATCTCATCACAAAATCAATCTTGTAATCATGGAAAAAATAATGTTGAAATTGTGTTCTTCGTATAGCACCCAATAAATATTTTATAATAATGTTAATAATTAATATATGAAAACACAGTGAAGAATATTGCCTTTAAAAATAAACATTTCTGCCTGTCATTCCATTGATTTAAAAAACAAGTTTTACAATATGTACTTTCAAACACAGTGAATAAACATAACAACAGGATGTTTATAATTACCAAATGGAAGTTATAATCTTTACAAAAGGATTAAAATTTGGTTTATCCAAAATGATTTTCTACATTCTTTTGAGAATATCTCAATGTATAGTACAGCCCATTTTGTCATGACACCTACATATATGTTTTCAAATAACTATATACACAATATAACAAAAGTTACCTTTCAGTTTAGTAGATCTTACCAAGGTACCTAGAAACAGTTTAATTCAAAGTACACTTCCTGAGTCGTATTACAGAATGGCCGTCAATGATATCATTGAAATACCCATGGGTTGTAACCTTGATTAATATGTCAGACTGGTTGATTGTACAGGTTTACCATAGCTTATTTTAAAAGTAACTGTGTTAAATAATCCATGTGTAAACCGCGGCAAGGTACAAGTTTGGAATGCTACCATGGGTCCTGGTAACGTTCGATTTTTTAAACCCAATGTGGGTCTTTCCCTGAAAGTACACAGAATGCAAGATCAAAGGGAACAGCATCAACATGGTTTGGCTTCATAAGTGTGATAATCGTACATACAAATTTAATCCTAAATACCTCTTTTTTTCATTTATTTATAATGTACATTTTGAATCAAAAACTTTTTTTTTTATTTCAGAAATTGCTATACCCGAAGATGGTGAGTAAATCATTAAATGATATTAATGTAATTAATGTACTTAAATAATAAATTAATGTGTAAACCCAATTATTTTTATTTTGTATTTAAGCAATAGTGCCATACTTTAGTTCATTACTGTAATAATTTTTAAAAGTTTATAAGTAAATTGAAATTATATTATAAAGTATTTACACTTTTAAAACATAGTTAGGTCAGATTTGGCAAATCTTTAAGATGACTGTATGTGTCATTATGTCAGTCGCTCAATGTTTTTCATTTAGTTTTATTTGCTAGAAAAAATTGTCATGGTCGTGTGACCTGGGTACCCTTGCTAAAAGTGTGTGTACAAGTACCCTTATTTAAAAGATCAGTACCTTATTTATTATGAAACAATAGATACTGACATGTTTTGTCACTTTTCAAATATTACTGTTTAACAAAACATTACTATACTTCATGACTGCTTAATGTCAATGTATTTTTTAAATAGGCCAGTTTAAACTGTAATTGTGAAACTTTCTTAAAACCTGGAGGATTTTCTGGAGAAAACTAAATTCCGGGAGAAAATTTGATAAATCCGTGAGCCGGGAGATCAGCCAGAATTCCTGGAGGCTCCAGGACTGTCTTGGAGACTTGGGAGCTCTGTCATTAATATTAGAATTAGAGACAATTAATCCTAATTTACTTTCTACCTTACTACTTTCATCATCACTTAGTATATTTTGTAATCTTATGATATGCTGAAATGCTTCACAATTATCAATATGATCACAATACTATCACATCATGAAGAATGCTCTTTAAGCCTAGTTATTAAACACCTATATGTCTTACCAACATAACCACTATAACAACCGGGGCATTGGAAATGGTATACAATAGAACTTCTATACTCCTTTGGGGTCTGGACTTTAGTACCAAATCTTAGTCAAGTTGTCATCATTAGGCCTATAACATTTAGTTTCAGTTAATTTCTTAAGTATTCTATTAGCTACTCTTGAGGGATAGCCATTCCAAGACATGTACATTTTGATGGTAGTTCTAATTTTAATTTAAGTACATATACATTGATCTGTATGAGTACTTTTACAGTATATTTTGTGTACAGTAGTAATAGTTTATATATATGTTAATTACATTTTGAATTGTTATAGTAAATTATTAATAATATTTTAAAATTTTAGCTATATTGTAGTATATTAAAAATTATAGAGATTTATACAATTGCTTTAATTCAGATTGCATACCTCAAACAGTGCAAGTGTGTGAAAGGGATAAACTAAGACTACAGTGTGAAGCTGGTGAAATTCACATCATATCTGCTTTATATGGTCGTGATGAGGTGGAAACATGTGATGGTCGACCTGACTATCCTTTAGATTGTGCGGCTGATAACTCTCTTGAAAAGGCAAGGCAAAAATGTGAGATTAGAAAATCTTGTTCATTGAAAGCTAAAAACAATCTTTTTGGTGACCCTTGTCCAGGTGTCAGGAAAGTGCTACGTGTAACCTACTGTTGTGCTGGAGGTATGTTTGTTACTTTGTTACATACTAGTTTATTATGCAACTTTTTATGAAGCACCATTTTTTAAATTTATAATTTATGTAAGGGGCACATTAAGAGAGATGGGGGAAAAGTGAACTTTTTTTCTAGGACCTCATTCAGGTGAACTCACTTGTCCACAACCCTTATGCTTAAAAACCCCACAGTCCTTCAATTACATGGAATTTAATTGAAAAGAGTGCCAATTTTGAATATTCAGAGATGCTTATTTCTATAATGTTCTCACCTCTGCCATTTGTCCTTAGTAATATTTGTATTTTGTCGTATTTTCGTAACCAGTGATCATACAAAGTTAATAATGGCCGCAAATTATTGGAATGTACAGTATGTATGTATACTTATAAATACACATTATGACCTTTACCCTTAATAAATTTAGTATTTTGGGATATTCTCGTAACCTCAAATCATACAAACCTCGTCTTAAATTGTTCAGAATTTATATTCACATTAGTGAAAAGTAATAGTTAACAGTAACCGGAAATTCTGCTGATGACCTTAGACAGCTACTATAAATCTCATAACCAATGTCTATGGAAATACAAATTATTCATCTTTTGTCAAAATAATATCTTGGATAATATTTTCACATGGTGTTCATTAACATGAATATAAATGCATGTTCCAATTGGCAATATTTAATTAGTTATTCAGGTTCAGGTGGGTAAAGGTCATAGAAGTATTTCTGGCAATTTTACAACATGATGCTTCAAAATAACTACATGCAGAACAATTTTGTGACCATTTTTAAGTCTCTGCTCCAGAAGTTACAGAGATACAGTAGAGCAACAAAAGTCAAAGGTCATGTTTGTAAAAATGGTCACTTCCAGCATTTGTGACAAAAACGTCCATTAAAGCACATATTTCGAACATATTGAGACCAAATTCATGTCTGGAGTCTTTACAGTTTTCAAGATATGGCATTTGGGTAAAAACAACCAGAATTTAATATATAAATTTGGGCTTAGATGGCCAAATTGCACTTTGAATCCATGCAAATATGCATATTCCAAGCCCAACTTCTTTATACATGCCATTGAAGAATTTCTAACTATCCACTTTATCCAAACATTCATGAGGTTTGTTGAGGGAGACAAGTTGATAAATATATATAACCAGATCAGAGTAGAATTTACCTATTTGTAACTTCCTCTCATAGCACAAGAAGCCGCTGAATCATACACAGAACATGCTTGTGAAAATGATCGGTTGAAATTGAACTGTGGAAGGAATCGGATTGATGTCACCCATGCATTGTATGGTCGTACAACTCGGGAATTATGTACAACAGGACCAATAGAAGATACACATTGTAGTGTTGAGGGTGCTCTAGAACATGTCATATCTATTTGCAACAATCAGAAAAAGTGCAACCTTCGAGCCAACAATCAGGAGTTTTCTGATCCTTGTGTAGGAACTTACAAATACCTTGAAGTTACTTTCCGTTGTCTTAATGAAAGTAGGTTAAACTTAACAGTTTGTTCTCTTTATGTCATTTATTCACATTTAACAATACACCAACCTAAGTGCAGTATGTATAAAAACTACAGTTATTTAAGTTATTACTCACTTGTAAGTTTTGCCCTTTACAATTAGAGAATATAGTTTAACTGCACAAGATAAATGCCACTTATTCAATATATCATTATACTTTATAATGATTGATGTTTTATATGTTTTAGTTTATTTTATTAAATTAAAAAACATTCCCATGGTAACAGTTCTTATCATTCCCCATGAAAATACATTAAAGTTATTAATTTACTATGGCTTGTAAAATTAATTCTACGATAAATGCTAATAAAAAAAAACTTTTATAATAGTAATATATATTTTTTATTACAAAAACAACATTACATAGTGAAGCAATGTAGTTCAGTGGTGTTGCATATTTTCAAAATTTAACCACCAACCAGTTTTTATTTTTATTTTTTGAATAGTATCTGTTGCCATTTCTTATGTATAATTGTTTATTTCTGACATTATTTTTATAAATTTTAATTATATTAATGCAATTTTTAGAATATTAATTTGTAAGGTAATATTTCTTTTTTTAGATGGAGAGGTTGTAGCACCAATTGTGAAAAGAAGTCGTAAGTATTGTACATGCATACAATAATAATTTAGCAAATAGGTACCATTTATGTATATAATGCATAGACATAACAAAATTAGTGTTTTGAGTATTTAGTGAAGTAATTTATAGTATAAATATAATTTATATATAGATGACTTCTCTAACTTTCAAAATATGTTGCTGAAACATTCTCTTCATGTAGTTTGTATGTAATGCATACATAAATAAATGAAGTGATATTTACTTTTCAAGATGTCATAGTTTAAAATTGTAAACAGGAAAGTGCAGGTATAAAATTTGTAAAGCTAAAAAACCGAGTACCCTCTCTAATTAAAAATTGCGATGTTACTCATTCAGATGGGAGACCATCAAAATTTCTGTGTGAAAGACTAGACTGGAAATATAATGTTATATATTGCAATATTTTCTGTCTGAAGCAGATATTAACACACAGTACTAAAAGTGAATGAAAGGATTTTTGTGGTTATATTGCCATTTCTAAAATTTTAATACTAAAATCTTAAAATTCCCAAACTATTATACAGGTGAAGAACGTTTGGGTATGTTAAATTTTGCCACTTTCAAAATAGTTTGTATACATTTTATATTTTTTTTAAATGCATAATGCTGTTGTAGTATAGCTACTATAAGAATTATTTGCTTTCATAGTGACATTTTTATTAATTGAACCCCTAATTTCAGATGAGTAAATCTGACCATGGAGGATCTGACAGTCTGGTGAATGGTTATTTTAGAAGTTTAACAGACAGATGTTAATTGGGATGGTATTAGAAGGAGTAATTAGTTTAGATTTCTTCCAATAAAGTATTTTTAGGCATAGTTAGTTAATTTAATTATTAATTCAAATGATTGAAGAAATGTTGTGGACTATTGCACAAAACTTCCAGAAAACTAATAAAATACAAACAAATTTTCAAGAAATTAAATATTTATTTCTTACAAACATGTTTCACTGTATTCCCTACAACATCATCAGTGCAATAAAATAGAATTTCTATCTGCTAAGATTATACTTTTGTTTTCTGTATTAAATATTTAAATTTATATTGTAACACGGCTTGTTTATTTAATTGTGGATTGTTCCATTTTATCTGCAGGGCTTCATTTACTTTTAGTATGCAGTTTGTAGTGGCTGTATCAATAATTTTGAAATTTAGTTCATTACAGTTATCAATTTTTGTTCTTAATTATATGTTTGTGTATGTGTAAATTCTTGTCTACCCAAATGTTTTTTGGTCCTCGTCTTTATATATCGGGATGTTTCTCCGATATAAGAGGCATTACAACCTCCAAAATGGAAATTATGACATAGGAATTTAAATCAGTTGGATAGAGTCTATTATTGAATAAATCATTTTTGGTAGTATTATAGTAAGGTGATGTCAAATTTTTACAATATTTTTTATATAGTTTAGTTATTTTATTTTTGGTGATAATGGATGTGGTTCTTGAAAAGGGTAATTTGAAATAACATTTTTTTCATTCTTTGCTACTTAGTCTCATAATTAACCCATCTATTAATAAAGTGATATACTAATTATTTTATCAGTTAGTTTCATTAGATATAGGTTCTTAATAAGATCTTTTATATCACTTATGTCGTCATGTAAGCCAGCCCATGTGTTATTTTTTATATAGTTTAGTTATTTTATTTTTGGTGACTACGGATGTGGTTCTTGAAAAGGGTAATTTGAAATAACAATTTTTTCATTCTTTGCTGCTTAGTCTCATAATTAACCCATCTATTATTAAAGTGATATACTAATTATTTTATCAATTAGTTTCATTAGATATAGGTTCTTAATAAGATCTTTTATATCACTTATGTCGTCATGTAAGCCAGCCTATGTGTTATTGATTTTATATATTCTGTCTGAGTATATTAAATAATCTAGTTTGGTACATTTCAGGACAGAAACTAAGTAAGTTGAATACTGACGTTTTTGTTAAAGAGTCTTTGAATTAAAATGTCTAGAAACTACTTTTGTTAGATTTCTTTTTCAACAGTAAAGTTAAGGTTTTTGTGTTTTTTTTTATGTTCGTTGTTTTGTCGTTTTTTAATTTTCGTTACTGAAGAGACAAAGCGTATCTTTCACATATCGCTTGTCTATATTAGGTCAATTTTCAATACAGAAAACACCTGTATAAAAGTATAAATAATCAGAAACTAGAAAGTCTATGTTATTTCACTGATGAAGTTGTAAGCAATACAACAAAGCATGTTTGCAAGAAAGAAATTTTTATATTTTATTTTAATTTGTCTTTATTTTATTGGGTTTTCTGAAGTTTTGTACCATAGTCCACATTTCTTCAAACACTCCGGTGTTGTTGCAGGACTTGCGCAAGAAGGAAAAACTAAGAAGTCCGAAAAAGCTGAAGCCATACATAAGTTATTGAAAAATTCAATATATTATTATTAATTAAAATTCAATATTTATTTACAATGTGCAAAAAGGTCCGCACACCTTGAGACTCTACTGTTTAAGGCGTTATATAAATAGAACTGCATTACATTACACTTGATGATTTTTTTTTTTTATTTTACTAATTTTTAAAAAATTATTTACTAGAATTACTATTGGCTATACAAGCAATTAGAATATTGCTTATGCTTAGTTCACATAAGGTCCTTTTCTTTTTTTTTAACAGTGAGTTATTTTATTGTACAGATGACAGGTGAAGATGAATATGTCCTTATCATACATTAAACAGATACAGTAGTCTTCAGAAACAAATACAGTGATATACTAGACTTTTTAGAACATATTTTATAAATTATAATTTTGTTTTTATTGATATAGATACTACAGCAATCAGGTGTTCAAAGTTTGAAAGCCAAATTTACAACACATTTCTCATAATATACATATATTTATAAATGCTTTTAAAGTTATCCAACATATTTTTAGCATTAACAATTGGTCTAGTCATAACATTTTATTAGGTTATAATTAAAAAAAAATAGAGGATTTTAATTTTATGCTTATAGCAATAGTATTACTGGTAGCAAGATGTTTATGGTTATTGATTATTTAGTGTTTATATTTAAATGAATGTCATCGGAACATTTTATTTTTTCTTTAATCTCATATTCCACTTTTATCTACTTATTCAATATAATTCTCACAATTCAATCAATTCACTTTACTATCTTGCTTATACTTAATTTTTCTTACTATTTTTTATCCTTCAATTAAGCACGAAGGGGTAAGTATATAATTTTAAATAATGTCATTTTAAATAACGTTAAGGGTCTAAAGCTAAGTTTAGAATTATAATCAAACTTATTATAGGTCATCATCATCATCATCATCATCATCATTGTTCATCATTTATTATATCTCCTATTGTAACAGTAAAAATACTGTTACATCTTTCGATGCACAGTCTTGTCTCAGTTAATGTGTTGAAATTCAGAGATAACACAACAATTAAACTATTTTTTGGACACATTAAAAATGGATCAAAACCACCTTTAAGTTATTTGATTATATTGCATTACCATATTAAAATTAGTATGAAAGCTTGTTATGGTGGTTTTATTTTTTAAAAATGGAACTATGAAATTTAAATTTTAGTTTGAGCCTTTCAGTAAATTTTAAGATAGGCCTAGTTATTTTAATTCATATTCACTAAACTATAATTGTATTTTTTAAAAAATCAATCATATTAAATGACATTATTTTGTTTCTAACCCTTATATTTCTGCTTTTCTAACTACTATATTATATTTTTCCTCAATTCTTTACCTTCTGATCTATCATCACAGCGATAAGTAAGTTGAAATTAATTGTAGAGTTTAACATTTTTCTAATTTAGAATATTAGTATTTATGTATTTTTGTTGTAACTAATCCTGAAGACAGGATACTAGAATAGGTGGGATGATGAATCAGTATTTACTACTGTGCCTCTTTAGAACAATGCATTAAATAATAAAATGCATAATAAAGAAAGCAGAACACAGACGATGAATGATGAGGATGAATACAATTAACTATATATACCATTCATAGCAAAAATATACGTTACAAGTCCATAAAGCCTTTATTCCTGTTCCTGCGTATGCAATGAAAGGTTTAATCTTTCCAAAAACAATGCAACATAACTTTGGCAAAAAGATCACAGGAATAGCAGTTGCTTTCATTCTGACACTGAAGTGATGTCAACTTTAACATTCTCCATGAACAAATTTAAAGGTATTGGCTCAAAACTAAATCACAAATTTGGTCAGTGTTATATTTCCTGGTGTTGTGGAGAGGTTTATAAATAAATTAGGTTGTAGATACCAAGTACATTCAGCAAATTAAATCATTGTTCGCAAGAAACAGTAGAATTCATTAAGACTGAGAGCCCATGAATGTTGGGGGGGGGGGGGGCTTAAAAGCTGATGCTTCAAGAGGCTTTACCAACAAGTAAACAATAATTATGTATGATGTGAGAATAATTTTTATGTCTGATGGAGATATATTGCTATTGTGGTCATATGAACTTAAGTCTGATTAGAGGTGTGTCACTATTGCTATATGCATTGAAGTCTGATGGAGGTATGTTCCTATTGTCATATGAACATATGTCTGTATAGAGGTGTATTGCTTGTCATATGAACATAAGTGTGTTTAAATGTTTGCTGTTGTCATTTATTAACATAAATCTGTTTAGATGTGTATTAATTGTCGTATGAAAATAAGTCTCTTAGAGGTTCACTATTGTCATATGAACATAAATAACTCTGTTTTGGTTCGTCATTGATGTATACAAAATGGGTCCATAAAAAGTGTTAACCTATATAGCAACTCTATTTACTTGTACAACTATATCAGAAATATTAGTTTATAAACTGTTAAATGGTTTAAGTTAATTATATCACATTCTTTTTTAGGACAATCAAGGAACCGAGGTCGTCCTCGACGTAAATCTGGTAAGAATATTTATATTTTGTAATTGTTAGTGGTAAAAAAATTAAAAGTTGTATTTGATAAAGTAGCATTGGTTTACAAAATTTTATTAAAAAAATTCCCAGTGATGTTTATCCCTTTCCTGACTAAACTTAAACTCAAACATTTTTGCTCTAACTATTCGACCCAAGTTCATCTAACATTTAATTATTAATATTTGACTTTAGTATTGTTTCACTAATTTCTGTTTTCCTGTGATTTATAAATCACATTTTAACATGAGTTACAGTATGTTGTTATGCAGACATTATGTCATGCCATAACATATTCTTTTACATACAAATATAAATACCTCACATAAATAAATGCCTGTTCTAAAAGAAGTCATGTACAGTAGACAGGAAAACCGACAGCCAGGTAGCATCGTAATGGTGTTCTAGCAACAAATAATTTTGTTAGTGTGAGTTTAAGCTTTTTACAAACCAAGGAAATTTTCTGACCTAACTGACAGTTTCAGCCACCTTCACTAAATGGTAGTCATCATCAGTTGCTAAGCAATGTACTCACCAGTACTCTGGTTGGCGGTCACCTAACAACAGGGTCGTATGCATGACTCAGTAAGTGGGCCCTTCATCTCGGTTTATGGTCTTGTCTCCTCTACGTCTCATCCATATAGCCTCCTTGATGTGTCTGATGGTTTCATCATCTGCTCTGTCTATGATCTTGTGATGGTTTCAATCAATGATGTAGTGTGGTCCGCTATAACTGATTTGCTTATTTCCGGTTGGGAGTCCTTGCGAGACTGGCGAGTATAATTCTTCCTCTGTTGTTGTACTTTTTTCTGTTTCCTTACTACTTCACATACTAAGTCACGCATACGCATATGACCCACTTAGGAGGCTGTCACCTACCAGTCAACAGATAGCTTAATAACAGAGCCTTCACTGTGAAAATGGTCACCGTTTGGTTTAGGTGGTTGAAACTGTCATTCAGGTCAGTAAATTTGCTTTGCTTTGTCAAAATCTTAAACTTATTAACATTATCGTATCTTCAAACCAGATGAAATTTTGGTTTAAATAATTTTGTTTTTAATAATTGACAGCGTCATTTTGATAAACTTATATCAATCACAATTAAGCACAATTCATAGAAACCTAATTAAATATGTTTCAACCTATCTGATTAAAACAAATATACTCAATTCTTTTCTTGATTTCTTTTCTTTTTCTTGCAATCTATTCTTTTCTTATTGTGAAGGTCGCCGAGGTAGGTATTGGTTAATGTTGTAATACTTTATTTAGATTTAACCAGACTTATTGGTTTAAGATGATATAAAGTTTGGGTTTTTAAGCATTTTTTCCTTTAGTCATTGACAATAAAGCCATTTTAAAAATGAAATGATCAAATTTCAAATGTTTGAATGAAGGAAAGTTTAGCACAGTTTATCAGTTGTAAAGGTCAGCCGTAGCAAAGAGTTTCTAATCATTTACATCATGAGTTTAGGAAATTATTCCCTATAATGACAAATTTAAAAAATGTTTATTATTTTAGTCAAATATTAGAGCAATTTATACTCCTGCAAAACTATATTATATTTATGTTATAAAATATACTAGAAATATTTGTAAATATATATTTGTTAATATTGTTATTCTTTTTCAGCTTGTAAATGCTCTGGTTGGGGTGATCCTCACTACAAAAACTTTGATGGAAAACGCTTTGATTTCCAAGGCAACTGTTCCTATGTCTTTACAAGGGACACCAGCAATGATCCAGCTCTTTTCACAGTTACTGTCAAAAATCAGTTTAAAAATGGTTATGGTGGCGTATCCTTGTCAGAATATGTTGTAGTGAATGTTAGTGGACATGAAATTCGACTTAATAGAGATTTTGAAACTTTGGTAAGTTACTAATTTCATAAACTTTAGGCATTTTTTGCAAACAGAATGTTGCTACTGTACCTCTCTCAGTATTAACTATCATCCACCTCAGCAGTAGCCATCATTTACTTAAGATTTAGCAATCACCCTCTCAAAATTGGCCACTATTATAAAAATTATGGATTTTAAAAAAAAGTAAACATGGAAATGTGCCAATTTATGTCATTAAGAATAATATAATTTGTGTTAGACCAACGTTTTGTTTGATTGTCTGTTGTGGAGTTAACAGGATCAGCTACATATTTGAGAATTTTCCATGTAAGTGTTTGCACAGTTCTTAATGAAGACATCTTGTTTGTCTGTGTAGGGAAGCTCTAGGGTCTGACTTAAAAAATGGTGATCACTGTTTGTTGGAAATCATCTCTAGTTTGTGTACAAAATTGCATACACATCTGTTCAATCCCGTAGGTGCTCTTATTGCAAGAAAACCAAGAACAAAAGTGAGGTTATAAGGTCCATTTCACCTGAATCTAAAAATGTCTACCTTGCATGAAAAATTGCATTTAATTTTATATATATCATCACATAACAAATATTACAGTAGATAAAATTGAATGCTAAAGAATGCTAAAAAGCCGTACCCACCTACCGCAATAGCATTCCTGGTGTGCTCACGACACGTTCATGACACGATTAGTATACGACATGGTGCTTGTTGTGATCTTGTCGCGAACGTGTCACGAACGTGTTGTGGTGGAAAAAAAGTGCTCCATTGTTACAACACTCAAACAACAGTCGACATCTCTCAAGGTACAGGTTAAGTGACTCGTCTTAATAGCTGCGCTTTTAGGAGTTTCTGCAAGTCAGAATTTAGCTAAGAAAAAGGAAAAATGAGGAGACAAAACAGTGGATTAGACGTAGCTACTGGGTTAGGCATGAGCATGGAGAGAGAAACTATTTTATATATGTTAGTCTTATTTAATCCCACAAGTGTATAAAAGCAGGAACCTTTGAGGGGAAAGGGCGGTTAAGCTTAAAAACAAGTAGTATATTGACACCATGGAGGTGTACCTAGACTATGTCAAAAATATAAAAAGCCTTGTGTACATATTCAGCGTACATTTTATTTTGAAAGAGGAAGATGAGTTTTTCTTTAAAATCTGGGCAGTTTGTTTTGGTAACAAAAAAGAAAATTAAAATGAAAATGGCTGAGGCTGCTCGTTGTATAATAAAAAAAAGTTTTAAATAACTAGGAAGGGATAAGAGAGGGTGTAGAACATGCATTTTTGTGCCTTTACAATGTGCAGCAAATAGGGTTTATGCTAGGATTTTAGTGTATTTTTAAGCCTGTAGCAATGTCTATAAACATATTATTATAACTAGAGGAATTAGTTATTTTGCATCTCTTTATCTCTACCACTAATAATTTAAACTTACCAATTCAACACCAACCATATTTTATTTTATTTATTATATATCAGCCATAGCCACTATATAAATTGAATTATAAAATATATTCTTCAAGTGATATCAGAAAACTACAACAGTTTTAATTATAATCATTATTAATTGTAACATTTTATTGCATAGGTTGATGGAATAAAAATTGTATTACCATATATACCATCTGATAGTCTGGCAGTTGAAATGAGTGGTCGTAACATTCTTGTGAACACTGATATTGACTTTTGGCTTGAGTGGGATGGAAAAAACCGTCTAGAGGTTGGAACTGGTGAGCAGTATCGTGAACAGATGGAAGGGCTATGTGGAAACTGTAATCAAAATCGAAGGGATGATTTAATGCAAGCGGATGGAACATTAACAGACAATGTTCATGAGTGGGGAGAGAGTTGGAACGTTGATCCTACGTAAGTTTTAAGAAATCCTTTATAAGAAGAAGTCCTTCTAAGATGAATTGCTCTGATGTATAAATATTTATAGTTTCAAAATTTTTACATGTTCCTGTTGTTGAAAATTACTGTAGTTGGTAGAGCATTAGCTATTTAATCTAAGATTTAAAGATACATGCTATAAAAAAAAAACTTATATTAAAAATAAAATAAGTTTAGTTATTTAATTCTTACTTCTATAAAAAAAATGAAATTTTGCTTGTGTTCTTATTTCTTATCAATTTTCGTTATCATATTTTTCTTAAAAATATTATTCAACTTATTGACTACAAAATATAAAAAATGCAATATGTGGACCTTAAATAGCCCCAAATTGCCTAAATGGTCTATTTAAGCATTTAAATATATGTTTAGACAACACAAGTAATTTTTACATGGTCTGTATTCTGAGATATGGACAAACAGTTTTACATGTTTTAAATTTAAAATGGCCATATGCAAAAAAGGTTTTATATACACACACCTGATTGTTTGTTTCTTTTTATTTTGTATAAGTGTTTTCGGTTACTAAATAAGTAAATAATAAATAAAATCTGCATTAAGAATTAATATCAAAATTGATTACAATGAACACAAAATGTAACAAAGATAGTGAAGTATTTTCAACAGGAACACATTTGAATTATATGGCCATTGATTTTCAAAATATGAGTTAGGAAAATGGAGTGAGGAAGGGAAGAATCGAGAAATTGAGAGGTTTTGGATTAGAAAAAAAAGTTTGGAAAGAATGGCAACTTTTATGGATGGATGTTGTCAAAGTTATCATTGTAGGATGTAAAGAGTAGATGCTTATGTTGCTTATGTTTATCATATAAACGTTATTGCAGCAAGTAAGACAATTTTTGTATTATATTCAAACAAATGACTTTTTTCAAACAACTTGAATCTGTCAAAACAATTAGAGTAGAATAGTTTTCTTACCAGATTTTTGGACATTTTTATTGCATCATATGCAGTATTTAATACATTATACTAACATTACAAAATGGCATAGAAGAGTTTTAGGTGCCTTTCACGTCTGTTCAAGTTATCATTCTGGTTCAAATTACAATTCTGGCAAAGAAAACTGACTCCTATTTATTCAATAGTGAAGACGTTTCATATTCACACAAATCAGGTTGAAATAGGTGTGAATATAAAACATCTTGACTATTGAAAGAATAAAAATCCAATATCTTTGCCAGATTCGGAGCATGAACCAGAACTAGAAGGCGAGCAGATATGAAAGCCTTTTATTTTATGTATCTATATATTTATATGCTCTATAGAATTTTAAAGCTGTTGAGATGACAGCTTGGTGGCTTTATTGCCATAAATCTTCCATTTTTAACACTTTGAGTCAGCTGTTTCTATAATCTACTCATAATCCATCTTGGTCCAACCGTTGATGTTATCAATTCATGTTATTCTAGGTCTTGTTCTATCTAATCCTTCTTGTAGGATGGTACTTGCCAAACTACCTTTACATTTAATAAGATGCCCAAACCACTGATATTGTTTGCATTTCGCTGTGTTGAGATTGTATGTGTATGTTCTATAACATTATCCATGGGTTATCTTACATTTTGTTGGAATTTAGTTACTTAGGAGGATCTTTCTCATGCACTTAATTTTAAAAGAAATTATTTTCTTTTCCATCTTTGCATTCAAAGGCAAAAATAACTTTGTCATGTGTTTTACTATACAGTTTCAATGTTTGCCAGTGGCATATCAATACACTGTATAATGTTTGCGGTGCACTGTATGTAGTTTCTGAGCTACTCGATGTTTCAATCAATGTACTCATGAGTAATTGAATTGTAAATTATTAATCGACTGTATAACACCTTCATTGTTTAAGTATGTTTCATTTCTTATTATATTTAATTTAGTTGCCAACCAAGTGAAGAAGTTACTGACACATGTACTAGTGATGCACAAGCAGTATACTCATCTACTGAGCATTGTGGAAAAATAACAGATCCAGAGGGTACATTTTCTTCATGCTTTGAAACTGTCAGTCCAACTATGTACTTTGAAGATTGTGTCTTTGATTCATGTCATCTTGGCACGGATGATCAAATTTGTAACAATTTAGATGCGTATTACCAGGCTTGTCGTGAAGAGAGTGTGTTCTTGCCAACTTTCAAAACTGCAGACTTCTGTCGTAAGTACTCTTTTATACTGATATTTTAATTGTCCTCTTCTTCTCATTGACAATAATTGACAATTGTTTTGATATTTGTGCAAAATATGGTATTTATTGAGCATTAATATTCTGTTGAAGTTGTTTTATGCCAGTCTCAAAATATTTAAATAGACAATGGATATGTCTTCAAATATATTACATTTTTTTCGAACAATAATATTTTCCATATACTCTTCTGTCATGAGTTTTCCTATTTTGTGGATGTTGAGAGACTGTGGAAATGGGTGTAATATTTAAATAAAACATGGTTCATCCAATCAGTTATTTATAATACAATTACAGTTTGTTCAGAAATGGCTAAAACAAAATAATTATAGAAATAAACGATAATTATAGCGTAGGTGTAACCAATTTAAAGTGAACCATTTTAGATACTTTACAGTGATAGAAATATAATAAGCATACAGTGTAATTAAAGTATCATCTAACTTTATTATAGTAAACATTTTATGTTTGCTAAAAAGTATTGTAAAAATAATTAAATTGTTAAATATTTCATTTTCAGAAATTGAATGTCCTGCTCACAGCAGCTACTCTCTATGTGCTTCAGCCTGTCCAGACACTTGTACAACTAACTATGCTGAAGAAGAGTGTGATGATCCTTGTGTTGAAGCATGTGAATGTGATGAAGGCTTTGTTTTGAGTGGAACAAAATGTGTTTCAGTTGATGAATGTGGATGCACTACTGAGGACTTACTTTATCATGAGGTAAAGTTATAATAAATATTTTACCCTCGCTTATTGATAAAAATTTTAGGGTAGGGGCAGGCATATTTTTTTTAAATAAATAAAAAATGACAATGAAATACTGCATAACAATTATTCCACTGAAACTGGAAGGTTTTATATAAAGTAATTACTTTTACATGATCAGGTTATAAAGTATAATCTAACCCAATATTTGAGTTAAAAAAAAAACTATGAAATTTTCTTTAAACAAATAAAAACAAAAACTTCTGAACAGTTTTTCTTAATGACAAACAAAGTACTTCTTAAAGGCCTAGATCTTGATTATGATTTATATTATTATTACCTCCACCAACAAAGTTGGTGAGGTTATGTTTTCAGTCGTGTTGGTGTGTGTGTGAGTGTCAGTGTGTGTGTTCGTGCTTGTCTGTTCACAGCATAACTTAAAAAGAAATTGAAAGATTTGACGAAGTTTTGGTGAAGATAGATATTCGCATGCGCTTATGGGGGTCTCCGGAAAACATACGCTGTCCAATAATCTATAGTGGTGCTTCACGCTTCACTGAGTTTTCATAGAAGCAAATGGTTAGCTAGATCGCTATCAACTTTACTATTGCTTTCTACACACTGTTCTTAGAATGGTTATTCTTATTAAACAACAAATTAACGATGTAGCTTTGTAGTAAACAAAAAATTAGCAAAGAAAGACAGTGTATACTGAAATTGTAAATGGTTAAAGCTGCATTTCCCAAGAATTTCGGGCGCATGGCGGAGGATTGCGCTCTCCGAGTTTTTCTAGTTCTGGAATAGATTGGGTTCTGAAAAAATATCCAAATATTTGCGGGAAAAATTGTAACAACAGAGGTAATTAGCTATTTATGTAAACAAACAATAATATAACTACGTAATTTCTGTTAATTGACTAGAATTTAATGATTTTTTAACATTAAAATTTGGATTTTTAATGTCATGGGCAGCACATTTACAGTTGATAGTTCAAAAGTTTTCATCTGTTCACTTGTGGCAGAAATAACCTAGGAGATTTAATGGTTTCTATGAATTTGCTTTTAGTTTACTACAAAAAAGTAAGTAAACTACAGTAAAAACAATTTTTATTTTATTCAATTAGTTTTTAATTCATTATTTACATTACCATTATTAAACTACATTGTTTATATATTTTATTATTCTTTTTAAATAGCTGGGTGTTAACTTAAAAAAAATATTTTCAATTAATTTCTTTTGAGTCGTTGGTTAATTTTTGGTCTAAATCTTTGTACAATTATACATATATCATTTGACTTGATTAATTTAAACAAGATTATTATAAGATCACCTTAGAAATAATTAACTCAAAACAAAAGAATTGGATTAACTTCTTTTGCACCTGAACTCTTTGAATATAAACACCTACAAATTGAGGTTAGTCAAAAGCTAGCAAACAATTGCATTTTACTTGTAGGTTGGAGATAGTTGGATATCACAAGATTGTACTAATGAGTGTACCTGCCAAGGTGGAGGTAACATTGGATGTTTTAATTTAACGTGTAACCCATCAGCAGAATGCACAAACAACGATGGTGTACATGGTTGCTTCTGTCTGCCAGGATATGAAGGTGATGGTGTTGAATGCGAAGGTACCTTACTTTTATTTATTTTTTGATCAATTGTTTTTTTATGTGGGCAAAGCATGGCAAAACCACCAACTTGTCGCACAGGAAGTTAGTAAGAAATAAGCAAATAAACAACAGGAAATATTAAAACATTTTTTTTAATTTTGTTCCATAACTTTAGTTATAGATGTCCGATTTTGATTAATTTCTCCTCATTTGAAGCTTACAAAAATGTGTTATGTGGCTTAGATTTTAAATCCTTTTTTTCAATTTTGCAACAACTTGGCGGTTTTGCCATGACATGTCTTACGTTGATGCACCAAACGAAATACAGCAAACATTGCAGTTCCAAAAATAATAAATAATATATAATATATTTTATTGTCAATGTAAAACATGTAATAAAAAATGAAAAGGAAAAAAAAACTATGTCATGGCAAAATTATTGTACTGCAATTGACAATTGAGTCCAGTAATACTGCTATTAAGTTTGCTGCTGTTGCTGCAATAATCCAGTGCTATTAGTTTGTTTTTTTTTTTGGTGACTGCATTGGCACTGAAGGTCTCATCTCGACATGTTGTTGTCAATAATTTTTTAGCTATTGAGCTAATACTCTTGTAACTGAATTATTGCAGTTAACTGCAGTAGGGTAATTCTGACATGGCATCTAAAAACAAATTATACCACATGATAGTTTTTTATTCCTCTTTTTATTACTTTATTAATGTTTGACATAAATCGATCTCATTCTGTATCAGTTGGTGGTGCTTTCACAGAAACAATAATAAATGAAAAGTATGAAAACCATCCACTATAATATATTATTATTTAATTATTCTGTTTTAACTAGTTTAATATTATGTAGTATTGAACCAAGTGTAAGTAATATCCACATCCCCTCTCCCACCCAGGTCACATGTTCGTCGGATAAAATTGTGACCTGCACAATGGCGAACACATAACTAGGCTAGAACCAACTATTAAAAAGAAGTTTAAATGTCGGTGTTTCGCACAACTGTCATTGTAGTAGAGGCTATTTATGGTTTGACCCTCAAAAAATTCTAATAAAAGATATTTTAGCATTTTCTTGTAGGCATATATGTGGATAATTACCAAAATTTTTTCCAGCCTTCTAGATGCTGCGTTTGCCAAATATCTAGGGTCAAAGGTCAATGACCTTGGAAGG
>JAOTQE010132541.1:0-23716 GCA_025631205.1 Nesometra sesokonis
TAGAGTTTGGCCAACTCGGTTTCACGCGAGCCGCGCGTGATTGGTCAGATCAACGCACGTGACTTCATGGAGCCATGCTGTTACCAAAAAGATTCGCATGCGCTATGTTATAACACTGTGTAGCATATACCGCATAGTATATTCCTTTAATACTTCATTTGTAATTTGCACAATACTTATGGTATTTTTAATATTTGCCAATTAATTTGTGAAAATTATATTCACCCAAATCCACACATAACCCAGTAGTTTTGTACACCATAAAATGGACCAATGAGAGCTTGGTTTTCAGGGGAGTAGGTGATTGGTCCAGCAACGACTGATTGGATGTCTCCTTTGGCCAACACTGGAACCAATTCCATAGCACTTTCCAGGTAATCACTTATCCGATCAAGATCACTCTCATAGAGTTCTCGGCCAAAATCTGGGAATGAAAATAAAGGTTATTTTTACATAACCATCATTTCTCAAGTAATGAATATCGCTAAAGTGGATTGGATGAAACATGCTAACACCAGAACCAATTCCATGGCACATTTCAGGTAATCACTTATCTGATCAATATTACTCTCATACAGCTCTCGGTAAGAATCTGGGAATGAAAATAAAACTTATTTTTATAGGAACGAACGATCATCTCTACAAGCAATGAATATTGCTAAAGTGGATTGGGTGGAATATGCTAATACTGGAACCAATTTTTATGGCACTTTCCAGGTAATCATTTATACGATCAACATCACTTTCATACAGCTCTTGGTCAAAATCTGGGAATGAAAATAGAGGTTATCTTTATAGGGATGAACCATCATCTCTCGAGCAATGAATATTGCTAAAGATGATTGGGTGGAATATGCTAACACTGGAACCAATTTCATGGCACTTTCCAGGCAATCAATTATCTGATCAAGATCGCTCTCATACAGCTCTCGTCCAAAATCTGGGAATGAAAATAGAGGTTATTTTTACATAACCATTGTTTCAATGTATCAGAAAGTGGACTATGTGGAGCACATTTTAAACTTGCTTCTTCACAAAGGGTTCACTTTGTGTTCTTGTCGCCAATAGCTGGAAATCTTCCCGGCAATAATGGGATGAGTTCTGCTGCTCATACTTCGCAGCAATTATAACCATTCACTCATTGGACTCAAAGTAGCTGTGAACAAATATAACGATTAAACCTAATACCGCTGAACCTCCTGTAAGCAGACATCATCGCGTCCGGAAAAGTGTCCGCTTACGGGAGGTGTCCGCTTACGAGAATTTCGGCCGATGGAGGGCCAAGGTTGTAAAATTATGTATATGTCCTTATATCTCACACTTCACGGCCATCTCAACACCAATGGTCTCTAAAATTTCTCAACACCGCATTCTATATTTTTATTAAATATTGTTTATCATTTTTAAGGTTGGTTTAGTAATATGATTCTCAGCCATTACAGTATAAGTACGATTTTGTACTGAAATTTGTATTTGTTGTACAGAAAAATCACAAAATTTTCCAGGATGTCCACTTATGGGAGGTAAATTAACATACAAAAAAGACAAAATGTGTCCGCGTCCGCTTACGGGAGGTGTCCGCTTATGAGAGGTACAAATGTACTGATTAGATAGGACGAACAAACGGGTCTTTGAATAAGTTTCCATAATGTGAGGTGTCCACTTACGAGAACTGTCCACATAGGGAGGTTCAAATGTATTTGAAAGGGTGGTTCAAATTAAATTAATCAATGCAGCTATCAAGTCAAGAACTTGTTTTACCTGGAGGGACGCCTTCTGTGATCCAATCATCTTGTAACCTCATTTTATGTTCTGCTTCATATGGGCCAACTAGCAGACCTGACCTCTCTTGCCTCAGGTAATAGGATCCATCTAGATCCCTAATCACTGGCAGCTCTTTCTTCAAGGCTTTCACCTCTGGGATGGTTGAAGTCACAACATATTGATGATGAATGGGAACTAGAGGAATATCTATACCAGCCATTTTACCAATCTCAGTTCCCCAAAAACCTGTTCAGAAAGAGAATAAAATTACACTGTATGCAGATGGCATAAATACAACCTTGAAGTATAATCTATATATTGTAGTACTAAATTGTTGTGACAATAGGTGGCACCATTTTTGTTGCTAGCAGTAATGCAAAATCGCAGTCAACCAATCATTGCTAGATTACGAAAGGCATTGCTGATTCTCATTTTTGAGGTTATGGCCTTGTATCTTGATATGCGAGAACTAATATATTGTGAGCCTTCATATCAGTACATTCTGATAGTATATTACATTTTAAAATTTCTCATTACAAAAATGCCTATTGTTAACCATAAGATTACAAAATCATTGAGGCATAAAATTACTGTAATACTGACAACAAAGTGCACCACCTTGTTGTAATGTATGGAGTATAGTACTCTACAGCTTTCCAAGGGAATAAAGTAACTGTGAACTCTTCAAAAAGTGAACATCATTAGGATCGTCAAATTGTTTGGTATTCCAGATAGTTTGGTTTATAGAGAGAGTCCATTTACATGGGTTTTATAATTTTGGGGGATCTTTTAAAACCATTCATAGGATACATAGATCCTACGATATCAATTGGAAGGACTACAAATCACAGCAAATCTGCATACATGACACTTTCCTGCATCTAAACTAAACTTAAATGTATATCATAATAAAATGTAAAAAGTACCATAGTACTCAAAAATCACTAAAACTAAATTCATCTCACCTACAATGCGACCCATTAACTATAAGGCTCAGTCAAGACTTTCACATTTTGCTCGACAAAAAACATTGATATGTCTATATATGGTCATGATGACATCACGTCATGACCATACATGGACAAATTATTACCATATATGGATATATAAATAAAATTTGATAGTGTAAACTGAGTTTTAAGAACTTATTATACCTGCAGCATTGATAACCCTCTTAGCATTGATGGTACCATGATCTGTTTCCACATCCCAACCTCCATCTGCTCGTTGAGTTGTACCCTTTACTGGACAGTTTTGATACAATTCTGCACCATACTTCCTAGCCCCAATGGCCATGGCTTGTGTCAGAGAGTAAGGGTCAATATGACCATCATCTGGGTTGAACAGTCCTAGAAGAACCTAAAGAAATAATGAAAAAATTCAATAGACCAACAACATAGGAGGGGCACACCATGCCTGGTGATAGTGGTTTCTGTACAGCTTTTGTTCCTCCACAGCACTTCTTGTTTTGTACAGTAATATGTTTGTACATGTATCTGCTGAAAGGAATAAAATAAAAATAACTAATGTTAGGATATCTCAATATATTTCATGAGAAACAGAACAACTAATTTAATCAGCATTGTAAGCAAAACCTACGATTATAATAAATAATCTTGCAGTCCAAAAAACATTTTCGGTAAGGCACCATATCAAAATTATGCTGCTGAAGCTACTACAGTAATCCAGTTATACCAATATTAGTTTAGAATTACTGAAAATAACATGTCAAGATGTGGCCTTATATGTCAATGCCAAAGGAAAAAAAAATGGCACTGAATAATTTTAACATGGTACTTGAACTAATGCCAACAACAGTCATAAATACATATTCAACCTTTTTCGAGTGGATTAACCAATCACATGCAACTGAAACCAGGCAAGCGGATAATTATATGCCCACGTAATCGTGGTGGGAAATCACGTGACATTGACCAAGACTGTATCTAATAATCAGAAAGGTATGGCGATCCTCCTGCTATGGAACGCAATGGGTGCCTTTTAATCGTCTTTTACGAATTAAATCGAATCACTGTCTTGAACCAAAACTGTTGTTTACTAAATTACTTTAGTAACTGCAGCAGGATAATTTTGATATGGTGCCTTACCCAAAAAAAAATTTGGACTGCAAGATGATTATTTATTATATCATTGGGTTTGCTTACAATGCTAATTAAGTTAGTTCTTGTTTCTTATTATTAATCCAAATTGTGTTACCATGTACCTTGTCCATGTTAAGTAGAGGATGTACTTCTTGGATCTCCTCTGGTGTCAGAAGCCACTGTGGTGCCTTCTGCCAGGCCTGTCTCTGCATTTGATAGTGAAATTCATCACAGCGTTCTGGAGTCATTGCTATCCTTAAGCTTCCTGGTGTATGAAACCCTACCTCCTATAACATAAAGAAGAGAGCGGCATTTAGCTCAATTGGTTAAACTTGTGGTAGTTATTTGAAAACTTTCAAAATCACAAGGTGGAGAGGTAGGGCGTGGAAAGCAGTCGGCTATGAAGGCCGTTGTACAGCCTTCTGCGTCTCGAAAGGATGTTTCGATTTTACGAACCATGATCTTGGCTTCCAATGGAGGTATAAAACCGTAAAACCTTGTATCATTCACAATCCATTCAAAACTAAAAAGTAATTCTGTACATTTGTTTATATTAAGACCAATTTAATCATATGAAACATATACATATTTCAGGGCTAGTCTGCTGTAGTTTTAGTGCTAGATTGTTGGGCCTATAAAGGCGATATCTTAGAATGCAGCCTAGCTAGGCTATGCCTCATCCTAGGCAGCAGTACAAGATGCGAACCACCTATAGCTAAAATTAAAATCGTATCATATTATAAATGAAATATGTAGTATAGATGGAATTTATGGCTCAAATTTAGTTCAAAACCGTCTCAAATCCATCGTTCTTGATTTAATGCCAAATCAGCTAAAGCCCATCGCACCGTGGAGGGACCGAACTCTTATTTGTTTTCCGCAGGCGCACTATGGTTTCACACTTTGCTGCGCATCCTACAATTCTGCGTCATGTGTATTGAAAGCTGTTTATTTTGCTGTAGGCTGAACTCTGGAGACTGACTGGTCCCCAGTTTGAATGATTACATCGCCACTCTCATTGTCTTTCCGGCTGGAGAGTCAAGATACAAATTACTACTGCACTGTCTTTTGGATGACATGTTATGTTGTTGGTCCCATGTACAACATTGCTCATGTCTATGCTAAAGAACAAAGTTATTGTCTCCTGGTGTAATTCCCAATCATCGATCGCCAGAAGCACTCCTGGAAATTAGTTCATTTTGGACATTCGCGGCTTATCCACAAGACCAAATAAATCAAATCATCAAAGAATAAATACTAGCCTGACAAAACAAATTAATCTATCTATTGGCTGTGTGCATGGTGTAAGCACAATCTCTTATGATGTACGCATATTCATAATTCTGTATGGTTATTTAGTAAAAAAATTCCTTCTTATTTGGATGAAATAAAATTAAATGTAATGTAATGGAGAAAATAGGTAGATTTATATAGCACTTTATACAGTAAAGTCTTAAAGTGGTGTGGAACAGACGTTACACATTTATATGACACTTTTTACTCTTTAAGGGTCATGCCATTTTATGCAGAAATTACTGGATTTTACTTGCGCTCTTTTTTGTCTGTCTATGATGCTGGTTGTGTGTTGACTAGTACACTATGGTAACTTTCTACCTATCTTTAAAGATGTACTGGGTCCTCTATAGTAGTCATTAGCTGTTAGTGTTAACTGACCCTATGGTTCGTAGTCCTTATCTGAAGACTTTTTTCCACTAAGCAAATTTGTTTAGACGAATGATGAATTTCGTTCATTGTACATTATTGTTGAAAACTAAATTGTGCATGCCTAGCTATTAAGAAAAATTCACAACTGATGAATGTACCTAGTGGAAAACAACATTGACTACTACAAGTATCATATACGATATTTAACAACAATAAATATTAAGTTCTCTAAAGCCCCTTTCACACAAAAAACACCACAATGTTACCATAACCATGCCGGCATTATTGCCGGTCTAAACCCTTTCTTTCGCACAGAAGGTCTAATTCCAGTAATATAACGGTTTCCTGTGTGAAAGGGTCTGAGGGAAAGGTGGAAAATTGGCAGTTCTAATAATGCAGGTTTCCAACTTTGACCTTTGTTTAGTTATGCTTCACTGTGTAAGCAGGCAATACACTGTGGAACCTTTCATACATATCAGGCCTAAGGCAGTGACAGTAATATAACGGTAATATGTCAAGGGTCTGAGGTGGTCTAACGAATTCCGGCACTGTGCTGGCATTGAAGGGAAAATACCCTTTCACACTAAAGCCGGCTTTCGCGAATTACCGCAATATTCCCAGTTTAAAATTCTGTGTTAAAGGGGTTTAGATGTCTAGTTCTATTGCATGTCTGACTGTTACCTGCCCTGTCTCTGCCTCCAGCTGTGAGAATAGTTGAATACTGTAATGGTGGATGTTTTTCAGGTTGATGCCTGGATGGTAATATGTTGTAAGGCCAGCCTACAAAACAGATTGGGAGAAAATAAAATTAAGATAAGGTATCTTAAGAATACAGACTAAAAAATCTTGATTTTGCCCAAGCACAACTCAAAATGTAAACAATTTGGGGCTGGCTCCGTTTTTAAAGTTGGCTAAATAAATATAGATACTTGCAAATTTTAATAAATACAAAAAGTTGGAATGAAATTTGTAAACCATAAAGAATTATTCCAAAACTTAACTGTAGAAAATAAAAATCTTGAGCTATTGAAAAAACAGTATTAAACAGATGCATAATAAAAAAAAATTCCCTGACTGGCCAACCAATTATTTACAACTTTTGTGCTTGGGTAATATCATCATTTTTTTACCCTAGTAACATGCTACAATTATATAGTGTTAAGTCCTCCAGGCTCTTAATATTATTCCCCTCAGTCATTAAAACAAACGCTCATTGGAACACAATATTCCACAATGTTGCAGTTAGCGCATATGGCATTTGTTACAGCTAACCACTTATAATCCCAGGTGCCCACTTACACTCTTGGGTAACAACATAGGTGTCTTGCCCCAAATAGCCAACAAAGTGTGAGCTTAAAATTACAGACCTCGTAAATGGGAGTCAGAACTGCAACAACTGTGCCAATTTCTTCCAAAGTAAGTTTTCTCAGAATTCTGTTTTGAGCTTTTGTTTGTTTAAACTGAAGATGTTGTAGGAAATATATGAAAAGTATGTCTGTTATTATAAGTCTTTAGTTGTTTTTAAATGTCTTTATTTTAGGCATCCAGACTATCCAATTTTCTTTAAAAAAAATCTTTCATAAATCCACATATGATAAGGACATTTTCAAGAATGATCATAATCTGATCATAGTCATCTTGACCAATTAAAAGCATCACAGTTTTTTTTGTCAAAAAAACATTGATGGTCTGGACTGAGCTTTTTATTCTGTTTGAAATTTGATTGCATTTTTACTGACACTGCATTCACCGATGCTCCCTGTAACCATTCTTCCTCCATGCTGTAACCATTCCGCAAGTCGCCAAATGACTAATGGAATTCTCATTTGGCTAAAATAAAAATATTTTTTTGGCCAAATTGGCTGAATGAAAATAAAAAAAACTGTCCATTTTGTGGCCATTTTATTGGTTATTATCAATTTAAAAAATCTGGCTAAAGCTTTTATATTTTGGCTAAAAAAAAAATCGGCAACATTTAGCCAGTTTAACTAAGAACAAAATTATCCTAGGGTCAGTGTAGCTCACTAAATAAGAACTGAGACAGAAAAAGTACAGTTGTGTTGTACTAAAGCAACAACTTCTACGTCATTTATTTTTTTATTTAGTGTACCTAACTAATCATAATTTATGTATAAACCTATTATACACAGATGTTTCAAAGAATGCTTGTGATTTTTAAGGGTATTAATTATTCCATTTTAACTTACAGCATGCCAAGTGGACCCTGCAGTCAGTTCAGTTTTCTCCAGTAACACAACATCTTTCATTCCTGCTTTGGCAAGATGATAAGCAGTACTGACCCCCACACACCCACCTCCTATAATTACTGCCTCTGCTGTTTCCTTTAACCTCTTGTTCAGGGGTTTGGTTGGAGATTTTCCATCACTAAAAAAAATTAAATATAGATTATAAAAAGCAAAAAAGTATGACACCAAAAATCAGATGGTTGAGGGTACTGCAGAACACTAAAGGTACAATTGCACTTGATATAAACTTACATGCAGTTACAGTAGTTTAAATGCCCATTCCTTCCAAAGTCCCAAAAATTAAAACATTATAAATTTGAAGACAGTATATGGTATTCAAATTAAATTTATAAATGTAATACTACTGGTCTACCTTTTTTTGTGTCATGATTTTATTATTTCCTCCAAGTACAACAACATGCAAAATAAAACAGAATTTTATTTTGTAGATAACTAAACAATAAAGCAGATGAATCTGTAGGTTTGCTTCTGTGAGTCTAAATTTAGTAATCAACAGAGATCTGTGTGCGCAGGTGTATCGTGTGCAAAAACGATGCTCATACTGGAGAATAGCCTGGACGAAATCTGCACGGATACGATCTACAGCCTACTACATTAGCATTAGGAAATTATCAAATAAATCGTTTAGATCTAGCCTAAAAAAAATTGATAATTATCAGCTTTTTCTTATTTAAGAATAGAACTAAAAAAGTATGCAGGTAACTAATCATTTATTGTTTTATTTTATTTATTTATTTTTTTATTTCATGTCACATCCAACAGTAAGTTTACTCACCACTTACAGGATGAGATCTACGCCATGCTTTCTAAACTAAGTTTTGTTATGAGGCTTGGAGAGTGCCGTTGTTAAGTCGTGGGAACCAACCTAGCGTTCAGCCAGGTTTGAACCCAGGACCTCAGGATTGGAAGGATTTAGAAATAATGAACAGGTAAATTTCCAAAGAACTTTGATTTTTTGGGTGGATTTTGGAGGAATTCCCCTTTAACAGACACCAGTTTGCTTATGATAAATAACCAGGTTAATGTTAGGTTACAGGGCCATTGAAAAGCAGTTATGTCTAATAATGACAGTCATGGTCTAAGCGGAGCGTAAACAAGGCATAAGCTAAGTTGCGCGTTTCTTACCTTGGAGTTGTGTATTTCCTTTTTACTTGAATAGAAGACAACAATGGGCTGATCCGATGGCCATGATCAATCTTAGAGAGAACTTGTCCAATTCGAGCTATTGTTCCAGCCATTTTACAACATTTGATTAATTCTAAAAGTAAAGTTTAGAAAGTACAAATTCACATTGGAAATTAGGATATTGGTGTTACAATGACTGATTACCATACAGAATTAAGTTCAGGTACATTAGTACCAACTTTCACAAGTAATGTGCGAGTCTTAAGCATGAGGACCTATTTAGACGTCTCGCGCACAGATCGCGATTTCTCACACATGAGAAGAATCGGCAAAAATGTAAATAACTAAACTACTATACATCAGAAACCCCCAAAATGAGGAAAATTTATATAGCGCTTATTTCCAAGGCCTCTAGGCGCTTCACAATTATTACCCCAAGTCATTGGAACAAATGTCTATGGAATACAATCCATTCCACAATGTTGCAGCTGTAATCAACGCATATGGCATTTGTACCTAACAGTTACCCATTTATACTCCTGGGTGGAGAGAGACAAAATGGATAAAGGTCTTGCCTAGGAAAACAAACAGCTGACTACAGTGGGCCTCAAACCACCCACCTCATGATTGGAAGTCTGCAATGCCACCTGCTTACATGGCATAGAAGACTACAATTTTCGTGAAAAAGGACAAAAACCCAACAAATACAACATACTGTACATGTTGACAATGTTACGCAAGAGGTAAACCAGAGAAACCTATTTTTTTGCTTGAGATCAGATTGGTTACTTGGTACCTGACAGTAATGTGATTGTCTCACGCATTGGGCTCCCAAAAAGTTGGCAGTTATACTAGCACTTATTAGGCAGGGGCGGCGGAACGTTTTTAAATTAGGGAGGACGAGGTTAATTTCTTCCCAGGTACCCAAGCTGCTTAGAATTTGATGAGCAAAAAAAAGAAAAAAAACACGTTATTGCCCCTAAACTTGAGCGTCCCTGAAGGTGTTTTTCGAGGCCATTATAATATTCATATTTACTACATTGACATGCTGTCTTTGAATTTTGTATTGTGAATTTTTTAGGTAGGGTGACATTTGGGAGGGGGGGGGCCTGTCCCCCCCGAGTCATCAATGGGGGATGCGTCCCATCCCCTCTTCCGCCGCCCATGGGTGTGGTTCCCGGTTTTGATTTGGACAAACAAAACAAAAATGATTTTAATGCTACGCTTGATTCCAAACTTAATGGGTCAATTTCTTTGAGCACAACTATGTTTTGCCGATAATAGTGCATGTGCACTGGATGTTTCCCCTCCCCAAACCCACAAATATCGTTTTAATCTTGAAAGTTGTGAGTAAGCTTGCTGTTAGATGTGACACAAAATAAAAAAAATAGTAATAGTGTAAATTAATTGAGTTCATATTAGTATAATAATTCAAAAGTTGATTGCAAAGTTAAAACATTAAAACTTAAAAGTCAATATATAAATAATAATTTCAAACATCTACACTACCATACCAACCAAGTTTCACAAAAAAACCTATGACCAAAAAGCCATCACCATGGTTGTACAAACCTTGTGTAGGCCTCCAAACCAATAAGATCCATGGTAAAATCGACTATCCAATACCTTTAATTTTTCTTTAAATTTTGACTCCTTAATTTTAGTCTAAACTGTTAATTGTTTAACCTATTTTATTTCGAACACATTTTAAAAAGGGGTACTATTAAACACTACCAACAACACCGGAGAACCACGCTTAATACGCTATAAAAACCTACAATTTCAAAGCTTACATTCTGATTCAATATGAAATTTTTGGAAAATCTAGATGAATTTTTGTACAATTGCCACTTGGTTGGTGTTTAGTTATCCGTCACAGTGTGACAGTAAGGCCTAGGTAGGCAAGACACACATTTGAGCAGCATACAATCATCTAAACTTTTCAACAATTTCTCAAAATATTTAAACATTAAAATGTATATTTTATTATCCTTATGCAATTTCATGAAGGTATTTTCACAGTGCTGAGATTTTTTATTGTATTAGGCTTTCAAGGTCTCTGGTGGTTGCTGGTGTTTAGTACTGTTTAAAAAGTGAGACAATTACGGCTTTGGCAAGACAGGTCACAGAGTTTAAAAACAGGAAAACCCCACCGAAAGCGGTACAGTTTGAATATATGCACTTAATTAAACTAGATGGGTTCAAAGAGACAATTAAAAATATCTTATGATTTGAGATATGCTTAAACATGCCAATTTCATATTATTTTAGGTCCAAAAACAATTGGCTAATATAAAAGAAGGTGTTTTCATGAAGGAAATCAATTTACAATAGATTTTACTTTGCAGTCAGTTAAAGCTAACCCTAAATAAACGATTGCATTTTAAATAAGGTGGACTTTTTATTTGCTGAAGTGAAGAATGTAAATAACACAAGAATGAGCACCACAACATATTTGCATTAATTGAAATGGAACAATTGTCACTCTACATACCCTCTGTCCGAATTTTGGAACCCAGATGTCTATGAGTAGGTAGCACAGGCTAATACTGATATACTATACTATAATGATTTGAAATTCATGTTTATGATGAGCTGCCTTTCAAAAAGGGTGAAGTGCACCTACAGTATGAGTGCTTCAATTCTAAAAACCCGGATGCCACCATCAAATAGACAATACTTGATCCTTCCATCTTTGAATTTAATCTCGTAAAAAAATATGTCCTAAGCTGGTAGTGGTCCTGTGAAAAAAAAATGGGCAAGGTCTAGCTCCACCCCCCCCCCCCCCACATTCTAAACCTAAGCCTATTAGGCCCCTACTGACATTTCCTTTTGTTGACTGTGTTGTAAAGTTTAAACTTTAAACGTTCTGTTGGCCACTAATAATAAGAGGTTAGATATTTGAACTTATTGAAGTGCAACTCCATTAATCTATCTTAACTTGGACGACGTCAACTTTCTAATGCTAAACATAGGCCCTGACCTAGGCCTAGTGCAACATTAAAGTTACTAGGCCTAGGTCAAGGCTAAACCTAGGAAACATAGGGTAGGACACTGAAAGCTATGCTAGGACAAGGCCCAGCTGGACTGGGTAGCACTGCACACATCATCATCATCACACCTCCACAGCAGCACGTGAAACTATGCCTAGTTAGGGCCTAGGCCTACGTTAATTTGAGACAACTGTAAGTTGTCACTGTTCTCCACAAAAGCTTGTACAAAAATAACTAACCTCAAAAAATAACTACGATATTAACTTTTCTAAGCCTTAATAAAACGACGTGTCCTTTTTTGCCCAGCCAGGTACGTCTTCGCGCGAGTACAATGTGTTTATATTTTTTTCAATTCATTATTTACCAACTGGTTTATTCCAGTTTTATTATGTATGGTCTTCTTGTATATTTTGTGGGTGATTAAATTTGCATATCTTTATTGTGAATTAAAAATATTTAATATAATTTATTCATAAGGCTTAACTCACCAAACATTTGTAACTTATAGTACTCTTATTGAACAGCAAGCAGAATGATTTGCGTTTATTTCTGCATAAGATAAAATTTTGATAAATTATACCCCTTAAAAAAGAATGGACGATTCTTGTGGGTGGTGTTTTTCTCTGATTGGTTAGAAAAGTAGGCTTGGTTGTTTATTAATAACACAATATATACTACGATTGTTTATGTTTATATAGACACGTTCTTTCATCAATATTAAAAACAATTCTTTAAAATTTGAATACGTACTGTATTGAATTTTAAAAAAAACCCCATATAATTTACTGTAGATATCATAGGAAGGACTTCAAGTAGTGTGAGATAATTACCTCCATATTTTATTTTATTTGGAGTAATAAAGTTATTTAAGGTTATAATTTTCATAAAAGAGATTGAATTGTAAAGCTCATCAACTGGATAATTATTAGACAAACATTGTTGGCAGGCGAATCTTCTTAAAATACTAATAATATTAATATTCAAAATATCATTAAACTAATATGGAATATTTTAATTCATCAAATTTAACTTTTATTAAACATTTACTATTGTATTTAAATAAATATATAAAATTATCTAGAAAATATGAAATAGGCCTACATAAAACTTATTTCAAACTTCAAATTAATAATTAAATTTTTTTGATACAGTTGCTATGTTTCTTAGCAATGACCGACAGTCATCTTTTCTCCACTTTTTCATTACACTTAATTTTTTCTAGCATTCCTCATTTATAAACCCTGTTTCTGTCTGCTACTCTGATAAAAATAAACTGTGCAAATAAGCCAAATTTGTTTTGTAACTAATGTATTATACAGATATTCTTGTATTAACTGTTTTATTCAAGCAGATAATCCTGGTTCAAGAAGGCGGTTTAGCTAAATATTTGTGAAAATAAAATTATCAGACACCAAATTCATCCCATAATAGGTAAATTATCATACCTGTACTGATGTTTAAATATTAAAAATTAATATATTAAATATATTAAAACTTACATCAATAAAAGCATCTGCTGGTGGCGGTCTTCATTATAAACTTAATATATAACAAACACTTGTATCTCGATGAGCTCCGGCTTTACGCCAATCCTCTAATTGAATTTTTCGTTATTATGTTTCGTTCATTAGTTTCTAAAACTCAGCTTGTTGTTGACCGATCACTTATTTGTTTGCAAATTTCCGAATGTTTATTTCTTTCGAAAACTATGTTGTATTGTTAAGTGTTAGTTGGCTTGCGGGAAAAACCTTGACTTATAATCTGAAATTACAGGTTCAAGTCCCGTTGTGGAATAGTTTTTTTTTAAACAAGTTCCTGACTGTTCGTTATTTCATTCTAAAACTCTCATCAATTGTTGAGCTTCAATTAACCGACCGGGTAAGGTGTTTGACTTGTGTAACATTCAACGAAATGTATAAAGGGGTTCAATTCCTCTTCACATCGACTACAAAAAATGTTGTAAAACAATCAAGTGTCTTCTAAATTTTCTGAGCTTCAACAAAAAAAAATCATTAATCAATCAGTGCCCTCCAAATTTTTAGAACATCACCAAAAAAGATCGATTAATTAATTAATCGCCCACGGAGCAGAAAATACAGATTTGTGGTGGTAGTCTAATAAAGATACTTTGCGTTCGATAGAATCTGTAGTCGGCAAAATTGTATATAATTTATAGAACATACAGTAAACAAGGCCAAATTTTGTGCTTTGGCAAACAAATTTTAGGCCTTAAAACACACCATGTCTGATTGTTTATCACTAGTCCTTTGTCTACATTAGTCAATACAATATTAAAATAGTTACTATACAATGTGTTTTTCTTCAATTTCTTTTTTAATACTTCAATTGACAATATAATATGTACCATACAGGTGGGCTCTGTTACAATTTAAAAAATGTACATTTAATCCAAGAATGAAAATATTGTCATCAGTAAAAATGACAAATGCAGTACATCTTTCATTGAGTGAATGAATATGTAACATATAGCTTTGAATAAGCAGATGGGCTTGACTATATAGTATGTACCAATTACAGGTAGGCTCTGATACAATTTAATAAAATATATATTTAATTCAAGAATAAAAATATTATCAATAAAACAGACAAATAAATCTTTCACCAAGTCAGCAAATGTACAATATAGCTTTGAATAAGTGGCTTGGATCTTAAAAAAATTTTACTTTTAGGGGTGATTATTGGTGCTTTTTACTGCTTATAGCAACCAGTGTAAACTGAGGGAGCCCTTTGGAAAATACTGGAAATTGATTAAGGTTGACGGAAACTGGTAGATCGATCAAAAATGGTAGAGATAAATAATAGACAACTTTGCATAGTCGGAACTACTATATTAAGGTCAATAAATACTTTGTTAAAAATGGCTGTGGTACTTACAGTTATAAACGTCCCTGTGCAGACACCTTTCGTAAGCGGGCACCTCCCATAACGGACACTAATTCAAAGACCCGTTTGTTATTCCTATCTTAGCAGTGCATTTGGTACCTCCCATAAGCGGACACCTCCCATAAGGGGACGCGGAAACACTTCTTGTCTTAAAATATAGATTTTTTGTATGCTAATTTACCTCTCATAAGCGGACATCCAGGAAAATTTAGTGATTTTTCTGTACAATGAATACAAATATCTGTACAAAAATCGTCCGTATTCTGTAATGGCTGAGAATCACATTACTGAACTAATCTTTGAAATGATAAACAATATTTAATAAAATATACAATGCGGTGTCTAGACATTTAAGAGGCCATTGGTGTTGAGAAGACCGTGAAATACGAGGCAAAAGGGCGAATACATAAATTTACAACTTTGGCCCTCTATCGGCTGAAATTCTCGTAAGCAGACACCTCCGTAAGCGGACACTTTTCCCGGACCCGAGGGTGTCTGCTTATGGGATGTTCAATTGTATTCAAATTAGGAGAATGCTAATACGACAAGGCACTCACAATAACCTCTGATAAAGATAATAATGTTGAGTAAGTACTCTCTGTACTTTTCTTTTCTACTTTACTTAATTTCACATAATTATTTACATTATTACTCTACTAACAATTTGGTGTGATATGAATTTGACAACATTGTCATCGCATTTCTCTCCCCCCCCCCCCCCCCTCAAAAAAAAAAATTATCAAATACAGTTAAACTTGGCTAAGTCAACTTTGCCTAAGTCAAATTAAATCTAAGTTGAATTTACTTTTTATGCCAGATTGATAAGTTTTCTATTAATTAATAATCTCTAAGTCAAAATTTTTCAAAATCAAAGTTTTTTCAATGTTATTTTGGATTTGACTTAATATTAATATGTGACATTTATATAGTGTTTATTACCAAGGCCTCTAAGCGCTTCACAATTATTACCCCAGTCATTGGAACAAACGCCTATGCAATAAAATCAAATCCACAATGTTGCAGCTGTAATCAGCGCATATGATATTTGTGCCTCTCAGGTACCCATTTATACTCCTGGGTGGAGAGAGACAATGTGGTAAGTGTTTTGCCTAGGAACACAAACAGTTGACAGAGTTAGCAGACGTGACTTAGCCAAGTTTGACAGTGATGTAAGGCAGGCGCGGATGCGTGGTTGCCGCATTTTCCCTGACGGGAAAAAAAAAATGGTTATTACCCAATGTTCCCATGTTGGTGCCCTGGTACCCCGTTTTGATCGTGCTGCACCTTCCTCTCGTTTATTTTAGACCCGGCGCACCTAATATAAAGGGGGAGGGGGGCACAACTACGTTTTGGCGAAAATAGGGGGGCGCGCACCCCTCTGCGCCCCCCTTGGATCCGCGCCTGTAAGGTTTCATCACAAAATGAGTGGTGTACAAAAAGGTAAAATTGAGTTATTGGAGGAAAAGGACAACTTGTACCCAAATGGACAACTCGTACCCATATGGACAACTCGTAACAAAATGGACAACTCGTACCCAAATGGATAACTCGTACCCACGGTAGATAACTGCATTGCTGCTCCTAATTCATTTATTTACTTATTTATTCTTATTTTATATGGAATATATAGTCTAATATTATAATATGTATTGTTTTATTAAGTTTTCATTTAAAAATCAAACTATTGGGAGACATATTAGTGATTTTGCCGCGGGTACGTGTTATCCAAGATTTGGGTACGAGTTAGTGGGTACGAGTTGGCATGGGTACGAGTTGTCCTGTATCTCCGTTATTGGTATATTCTGATAGAAGTTAATATAAGCTTCAATTTGGTTTTTGAATTAAGTACACATGCTGAGAATACCCTGAGAAAAAAAAAGTTTTAAAGGTACAAGTATGAAAAGACAATTTGGTGAAAATCAACTTTAAAGATAAACAGATCTTGACTTTCTTGCACATGTTTCCATTTATTTTGGAAAATAACCTTTACAAAATGTGCCTCAAAAAACATATTCATTGTAATTAAACATAATGTGTGTAATTATAAAATTTCAGTAATAAATCTAACATTACTACAGAAATTTCATTTTTATAAAATTGTAAATTTCTGTCTATTTTTGTGGACATCTCAAAATGACCTGCTGTACAATACAACTCATTTTTTTAACAACACCTCACATGTTTACAATGGCATTTGTCTATACATAGAAACAACAATACCTTTTATATCAAAATGTGATTAAGAATAAAATTTTTTAGTGTGAACGTAGCAATTACATCAACTGACTGATCATTTATTGTTTCTATTTTGTTTTCAAGGGTCTTATGTTACAGAACATACTCCCGAGTATGGTTTTAGCCACAAATTTACCAGTAAAAATGACAATTTAATAGTATGTTGTTTATTGAAAAATAATGATATAATTTTGATTCTCAAATATTGTTTGCCCTCTTTTACTTTTTAGTATTACAGAGAATACAAGAATTCTCAGAGGCTTATAGTTATGTAGATATTTGGGGTAGGACCAAAACAAACCAAAAAGTCATACCTGAAAAGTTTCTTTTTGAGAATTTACTAGTATAATTTTTTCAACCGGGAGAACACTGCAGAATACTGCAAATATTCTCTGTAAGGTCTGATCATTGGCATTTTGTCAAAAAGAAAAGTTTTGTTGAATAAACGGAAACTTAATTGATTCTTTAAGTGTTTGTTATTTGATGTTGGTGTTCGATGACTTACTAAAATAAGGTAGCTTCATTTCTTTTGAAGCCATAAACTTCATCTGTCCATGGCAGTGGCTGTGGTCCAGCATATCAGGGTAACAAGATTTAGAAGGGTATAATGCCGCTCAAAGTTGCACAGCTCCCAAGTTCAGGAATCCTGGAAATTTTGTTGGCTAGCGTTTTTATTTTTTGGTACTGTGACATGGGCATCTTAAAATTAAATCGTAACAAACAACACTGCTTTGATTAACAAAAATTGAAAAAAATGGTTTACTATAAAAGTGTTGTCAGTATAAATGTTGACAAACAACCTTCAAAATACTATTTAGTGTCCAACAAAAAAAACAAACCACTACATATTTTTTAGATTACATTGTAAATTTACTAAAAATCCTGAAGATCCATGACAGTGATTTTTTTCACTTTTGAGCGATCCAGTCAGGTTTCAACTGTGTCTTGTTTTACTTTTATTTTTGTAATTTTTATCCTGTAATGTTTGTTTTTTCTGATGAAATAAATGATATGATATGATATAAGATATTCATAAAAAGGCCCAGGAGATAGAGCAAAATTCCTGGAGACTTAATGGTAATCCTGGAGACTTGAGAACCATGAAGTTGTTATTTTACAATTTGTCTCACTGCTGCTCAGCAAATGCAAATGCTGCTACACACAGCAAATATGTAGGCTTCCCTTCTGATATTGCTCCTACTACAGATGTAACAGATCATTAGGTGTACATTCTCATTAGAAAGTTTTGTCAGTTCTTATCACAATGGATAAATGGATTAGTTTCCAATTGATTGCTTAGCTGTACAGTATTTTCAGGGGAGTATCCAGGAATTGATTAAGAAAGTTCTCAACCTGGGGTAGATTTTGACAAGCAAATAAAACAGAAAACCCTCTTTTCCCCTATTGTAACTGTATTGCGTTCTGTATAGTGCAATTTATGACTTTGTGGTGCTTTTATCTCACAGTATAGCCCTTTTCCTCTGCAGGGGTGCATCTGAAGGGGGTGCTCGAGCACCCTCTGGATATGACACTGATATTGCTATTCTTTAAAAAAAAGTCTGAATACATTTCTTTGAAAATGTAGGGTTTGATTAAAAAATTGATCAAATTCTCTAATGGGAGTATACACATAATGACTGACATAATAACCAACATTTTAATTAATGGCAGTAAATTTTTAAATGAAAGGCAATATTGTAACAATTTTTAAAGTACACAAAAGTACATTCATGATACTGTGCATTTGTCTGTTATTTTTTTCACTTGTTGTTTCTGTAGTTCTGGCACAAGAAAAAAAAATCAATGAAATATGTGAAAGTGAAATGAACGTTCTCTTGCAAATGGAACACTAGATAATAATGTGGAAAAAACAGATAATACATGTTTATGAATAAATTCTGTACTAGTGATACAATTTAATTGTACAACCAGATTATTCAGCTAAGATTATATTTACAATAATTTACATAATTTTAACAATTTATTTAAAATTTTATTTATATTATTGGACTTCCTCTTGACGGAATTCCTCTCGTTGGACTTCCTCTTGATTTTCCACTCATTCGTTCCATGTGCGCTCGTCTCATGGGATGAGCCTTATCTACCATCGGTCTGGCCAGGGCCTCTTTTAACTTTGCTTGGTAAGTTGCTTCTGCTTCGATTCCTTTAAGGTAATGTCTATATTCTTCATCTTTCTGTATCTCCCTCTGTCTATTGATGTATTCTGCTTGATGTAGGAGGTCGTCCTGGTATTTTAGGTTCTGTTGACGGATTTTGACTTGATGCTCCTCTTCAAGACGTTTGTGCTCTGCCATCGCTGCTTGCATCGTTTCACGTTCCATCTGTGCTACCTTTTGGGCTTCAGCATTGGCAGCCACTAAAAAGATAAAAAAATTATTTCATGATTATCAGTTACTTAGGGATGCTTTTTTAGAGACTTAGGGTGGATGCCAAGTTAAAAGTCACTTAAAAATAAGCTTGGGGAGGGGGATAATGAAAAATAAATCACTTAAAATCAACAAATTGTGTTATTATTTGTACTGCAGTTAATTTTTAAAATCTTTATCAATTACTGACCATTACATTTCTTAAAAAAAAGAGTGGTACTGTAGTTTAGTGGCTTGTCTTCCAATCCCAAGGTCTCAGGTTCGACCCTGGCTACAAACTAGGTTCTTTTCCACAACCTAAGAGTACCACTCCCTAAGCCTCACAATAAAACTTGGTTTAGAAAGCTTTATTGATGAGAAAACTTGTTGGATGCGACTCCAAATATAAAAAAAAATCTTTGTAGTGGCATTGGATTCTTGGTTAATTTGCTAGCCTACCAAGGTGGTGGTTCAATCCTGATCAAACACAGGGGTGGATTTAAAGGGGGAACGTGCCGCCCCCCCTTTCGGAAAGTAAAATATATTGAATACTATTAACATTGTCTATAAAACGAAAATATTCAGCAAGAATTAATCCCTTAACACGCCCCTGGGGCCATTTCAGGACATCTAAAGTCTAAGATTTCCCGGGGAGCATTCCCCTGGACCCCCCTAAAACTTCGACTCTCTACCAGCCCCCACCCCCTTCCGGCCCCTCTTTCCCAAAAGTCTGGATCTGCCCCTGAAACATTAGGATTATCCGCATGACTGTATACAATGCCACTAAGCCTCTTAATGAGTATTAGCAAAGATCTTACAATGTAAGGATAGCACGCTGGCCTATTCCAGTGCGCAATGCCAGGAATTGCGCCCGCTACAAAATAAGGAGTAACGAACGCGCAGGTAGAAAATATTGCTATTGATGGTGATTGCAAATTCAAATGAAAATTGAAAAATAATAAATAACTATTATAAAAACGAGAATAATGCATTTTACTGTATAGCGCCCGCTGCAAAATAAGTACTGTAATAGATTTGAGCGTTAGATGCTGTTCTATGCGTATTACAGAAATTCCATGCAAAAATAGGCCAGCATGCTATCTTTACATTGTAAGATCTTTGGTATTAGTTTACAAACAGTATATCCACCCCTTAAATTTGCATGCCGTTGGATGTAGTGGTAGTAGTTGTAGTTATCGATTTATATAGCGCCGTATACTTTATAGTCTCAAGGCGATGTGGACTAGATGATACACATTAATATGACTTTCTACTCCCCTAAGGGTCACATCTTGTCATGCAGCAAGTACTGGCTTGCACTTGCGCCCATTTGTCTGTCTACAACAGGGGTAATTGTATGAACCAGTACATCTGGGTAACCCCCTACTCATCTCGAAAGGTGTACTGGGCTCTTTATAGTGCACATGAGTCGTATGTGTACACTGGGCCTACGGATTATAGTCCTTATCCGAGAAGATTTGTTCCACCACCGGAACGATGGTGCAAGCGGGCCTCAAACTCATGCCATTGTTATTGCTATGGTTTACGGTCCTCCTGCCTTAACCTCTCGGCCAAACGACTCGCACAAATCAATGAAAAGAAATAAAATAAAATCATTCTTACATCTTTCCTGAACTTGTTGGTGTCTGACACTAAGCACATTCTCCATCAGTTGCTTACGTGCCGCTCGTTCCTTAGCCCACTGGTCTAACCGCTTCTGCCATTGTTTGCGGACTTCTTGATCTATCATATCATCTATCTCTTTGTCTCTTCTCGCTTCCTCTTCCATCTGTTGTTTAAGGTAATTTCGATACACTCTATCCTCCTCTCTCAGTTCATGCTAAAAATAAGTGCAACACAGATTATTTTTGTACATGATTTATTAGAAAATTGTATTACAGTCTCTTTGCTTTAAATTAGAATTTGAGATGTAAACATATTTTTAGTTGTACAAAAGGGTAATGCATTTAAGTCAACCTTGTGTAAGGGTGTGTTTCTGAAGGAATTTCAGATTATTCAATAAAATATCATCCAATCAGATAACTTTTAATTGATCGAAACATTGAATAGTTTACAACTACATACGTGGTGTACCGCAAACGTTACATATATATATTTCTTGTTGTTTATTTGATTTGTTTTTCAATAGTTTGCAAAACTTGATGGTCTTTTCATACCTTGCCCCAATTCTGTACACTGGGCCTACGGTAGTCTCTATCCAAGAAAACATGCTTCATCACAAGAACCAGGAGCAAACAGACTTTGAATGCATGGCCTTGTATTTACTATAGTTCATTCAGCCATATGACTCACAAAAAATACTAACCTTCCTCTGAGCCACTTCAAGGGCTTCATTGTGAGTCTCCTGTAAAAGGTTCTCCAGAATCTTCATATCAAGAGCCAACTCCTCCTGTAACTCTCTTGCTTTCTTCTTCATCTTCAGCTTAATTGACATGTTCAGGTCTTCTCTTGTTCCTGCCTGCTGCATACGCTTCTCTCGTAAAGCCTCTTGTTCTTCTAGTCTACGGAGCTCTCTTTCTTCCATCTAAAAATAGTAACATAGTTAAATGGAGCAGTAGAGAAGATTTTAAAAAATAAGTAGCGACTGGAATCCCCAGATTCTGCAGATGGATTCGTTTAGGTTACCAAGACAGAATAATGGGACCAGCTTAGGCAGGGCTTAGGCCAGCATTTACCTTCTTTCCAATTATGTCATTTTTGACTACTACATAATGTAAAAATTGTTTTGATGGAAAGTACTAATAAATACTATTCAAATTTGCCGTTTTTACCAGTTCAATATTATTTAATATTCACCCGCACGCAGTTCAATATAAGCTGCTGACATCACTTCACCAAAGGAGAAAATTGTTTTTATGCTGTAAATAGCGAATGCAAGACAAGAGGTAGCTAGGCCTAACCACCTGTTAAAACTCTGCATTTCACATCATTTGTTTACCTATTATTGATTATGAAGAATTACTAAGTAATACAGAAACCTACAAGAGTTACTGTTAATGTTTTTTGAGAATATCTGTGAGAGAAGGACATGTATTTTAAATTTGACGATGTAGGCTAGCTAGGCATATGCCTAGCTAAGGACGAGGCCTTGGTCGTCGGCGGCGGGCCAAGGCTAAATCCTGAAAAAATCTGTACTTACAAATACATGGTATTTTGAATAATAATAACAATATTGAATGCCTATTTTCAGGGGATACTGAAAAATATTGTAGCCGCTGTGGCAAAATATTGAACTCGTCTTCAACTCGTTCAATATTTTGCCACAACTCATACAATATTTTTCAATATCCCTTCAAAGGCAGTCAATATTATACCTATCACTATTACCACACAACAGAACTTTACAGATTAATGAATAATTTCAATATATAACATACCAACAGTTTTCCTTCTTCTTCTTTTAACCTCTTTTCTTCCTGTTTTTGGGCTTCAATGGCGGCTCTTTGTCTTTCAAGTGTTTCCAACATATCCCTATTCCTTTCATGTTGTTTTTGAGCTTCTTCTTCCTCACGTTTAGCTTTTGCTTGTCGTTCTTTTTCCCAGAGGTCTGCGTACATCTTATCTTCCTCGCGTTTCTGCATATCCATTTCGTCTTTCATTCGTAGCTGTTCAAAGCGTTCTGTGCAAACCTCATCCATGTGACGCCTTGACAGAGTTGCTCTTAATTCTTCGCATTCCTCTCTGAGAATCAGGAAAAAAAAACAATATCATTATGTGTACATTCCCATTGTAGATCTTGATTCATTTATACCCTACATTTTCAGAGAAATGTTGGGTAATTTTAAATTAACCACCATGGCTTATCATTTTTAAGATTGGTTAAGTAATATGATTTTCAGCCATTACAGTATAAGGACGATTTTGTACAGAAATTTGGTATTCGTTTTACACAAAAATCACAAAATTGTCCATGATGTCTGCTTATGGGAGGTAAATTAGCATACAAAAATCTAAATTTTAAGACAAAAAGTGTCCGCGTCCGCTTACGGGAGGTGTATGCTTACAAGAGGTACCAAATGCACTGATTCGATAGGGAGAGCAAACGGGTCTTGAATTAGTGTCGGTTATGGGAGGTGTCCACTTACGGGAGGTGTCCGCACAGGGTTCAACTGCTCGTTCCATTTTCAAACGTATGTGTAGATATAAGTATTTTTTTTATGTTAAAAAACTATCTTCTAATATAACAAAAAATCCAAGACAATTTTGGTCATGGATGAAATCCACTTATAAATGTCGTGCTAAACCTTCTGTTTTGAACAATGGCAATGTTTCTG
>JAOTQE010132553.1:0-12043 GCA_025631205.1 Nesometra sesokonis
CCTGAATCGGCAAATGTGTGATGTGGATATTAACTATAATATTGAAAACACATTTTTAGTCATTTCTTATGTTATTGCGTAGCTTCTGTTAATAAAATACAAAGGTAAGAGACATGGATTAAAAAAAAAAAGAAAGAAAAATCGACCTACCGACCCTCCAAATTTTTGAGCCAAAAGGGCAATACAACTTTTTTTTTTTGGCCTTATCATGATGGTCTTTGTGAACCTGCCAGGAAGCTATTATCATGATCTTCTTTGGCATGTTAATCCTTGCTAATGTGTTCTTCTAGAGCATGATAGTTATTAGGATCTTGAGAAGTTTATCATGATAAATTAAGTCATAAAATGAATTCAACCAATCAAGTACAGTATCTTAATTGTCTTGTTTACAAGTCTCCGCCCAGTGACTGCTGTTCATTGTTACTGTATTTAACCTCAGCTTCCATCAATTAACCCAGTCAAATTTATAGCAAAGACGGCTAATTAGTATATAATTATCATGATCTTGTTTTTTATGTGAATGCTTTTTAATTAACATGCTAAAGGAAGTCACATTAGATAAGCACTTTAAAATTCTGTATGAACTTATGACTCTGTCTTACATTACGTGTACATTCCCTTTAGGGAATGTTATCAATTTTGCCCTACATTTTCAAAGAAATGTAGGGTTATTTTGAAATATCCACCTCACTGGCTTATCACATTAAATGTTTGTAAAGGATAGGAATATACTGTACAGCTAAGCAATCAAGTGGAGACTAATTCAATTATCCATTGTGATAAGACTTGACAAAAAATTCTAATGGGGATGTACACGTAATGAATTCTACAATCCAATCCATCTTTACCACTTTTTTCGAAACTTTTATCTGAATTTGTGATTTTTTTTGTTAATAGAGTTTACAAGTGTACATGTTTGACGACACTGACCCTGAAGAGTCTGCGTACCTGGGTCTGGCCAAGATACCTCTAATTAGTTTGGCACATAATAAGGCCATCAAGGGAACCTTTGAACTTAAAAAGGTAAGTTTGATTGACAGCTTTCTGCACTTACATATATGAGGCAAGGCATGGCAAACCCACCAAGTTGTTGCACAGAATGAAACAAATTAACAACAGGAAATATAAAGAAATACATAGGAAATTTTGGTCTATTTTGTTCAATAACTTTGGTTATAGCTGTCTGATTTTAATAATTGACCCCTCATTTTATAGCTTACAAAAATTGTAATATGGTTTAAATATTAACTTCATTTTTCAATTTTCAGACAACTTGGTGGTTTTGCCATGCCTTGCCTCATATGATGACAGTATGATTAGAAGACTGATTATAATTATAATTCAATTTAAGGCCCAGTGCACACTTAATGAGTATTGGTCAGCAATGAATTCTCATGACACTTTACTTGCACTGTCCATAGCCATAACCAGCTATGTGGCAACCGGGGCAGCTGCTTTTATAGTTTTTCTCAAACGAAGAAGGAAGGGGAAGAGGGAAAAGGGATCTATATAATTACCTCAAAAAGATAATTTCAATGCAGAAGATTGCATCTAAGCACAATTATCCCTCAATTTTCTTCTGCGGTTGGGGGAGGGACCTCCACACCACCACCCCTCCCCCTCGTGGATCACACTGAAAAAGTCATAACATTGCTCCATTAGTTTTAGATGTCTGGTTACGGCCATGCCGTGCATCAAATTTTAGGCTGTTTCCGCAGGAATTTCGAATTTTCCGATAAAATATCATCCAGTCAAATCAATTTTAAAAATACAACTGCGCAAACTCAGTGTAAACCATAATGCATTGTGAGTCCACTAACTTCCAGTGATTTTTTGGTGATTTCCCTTTTCCTCGCGTGACACCCTGGTTGCACCGTGGTGAAATCCTCGCAAAAGCAAAAGGTAAGGTAAAACATTATCGCAATTAGGTCAATTATCAGATAATTATCGGATAATTTTATTACGTCAGAATAGGTTAAACACCTGTTTCTGAAACACCTTTATCAGATAATTTTTATTGGGATAATTTATCGGATAATTTTTTCTTGCGGAATCATGGCCTTAGTGAGCAAAGTACTGTGGCTGGAAGTGAACAAAATATCTATTGTTTTTGTTTCACTTGTGGCAACTTGCTCGCAGCGTGTGCAAAAGCTGAACGAGAATGAAATGCTTGTTAACTGTTGTAACTGCTCGCTCACATATCAACTGAAATGAACTGAAATACACTGCTTCAACTACCTTCAGTTTGATTGTTCAAAGCTTTCACATGTTCAACTATTATTCTAAAATTGTAAATATTTTGCTTGCGGTGTGTGGAAAAAATGTGATGCTAAACAAAGTGCTGTGTATGAAAGGTGTCTCCTTCCTGTAAAGGTGCATAGAACCGTCTATCATGTGAAATCTCGCCAAAAACTCAGTCTCATGGTTAAAAATCCAAAATTTAGTTTTGCTTCCTTCGAATAGAGCACGAGATCACAATATTAGCTATCATCTACATTTTGAATGACTTACATTAGATAAGTAGATCCAAAGATATGAACATTTGATGTTTTCATGTATGGAAATAGGTTTTGTAAAAAAATCTGCCACAAACTGATCTAAAAATAATCAATTAAAAGAAAATCAGTATAAAGGACACTTTTCTGCATGAGAACTGACTTAACAGTGGCAGATTTAAGGGGACTTAACAGTCTTAAGCCCCCTAAAATCGACCTGAAAAATTGTTTTTTGGGGTGTAAATAACAAGTGCACTAATAAAAAGTAGATTCACATCGGCTCTATGAGTGAGACTCTTTGAAGGTAATATCGGACTTGTGAATCCAAGGTGTTTTTTTTTGCTTGTCAAATTGGAGTTGGAGTTTAAGCCCCGCCTAAATCGCAATCCTGGATCCGCCCCTGCTTAAAAGTATATTATTGTGAAAGCACCATAGTACATAATATATTAAAACAAAATTTCTAAAAAAATGACTTTAAGAGATATTTTTGTCATTTTCTAAATTTGATCTTACAGTGCAAATAAGTTTGTGGTGATAGCTCACATATGACATCAGATGTAATTTGATCCCTGATGGGATTTACTGATTCTCATTTTTTTTAGGGTTCAAATGAAACAAATGGAACGATTGATGTGTTCTTACAATGGCAATACACATACTTAGCACCACACATTGCAGTAGAGAAACAGGACAAAACTAAGGTTAGACAAAATGATGTTTTTTTTCCTCATATTATAAAGCCTGATCCCAAATACACAAAGACTTCTAAACCTCTAAAGGACTTACAATGGTAGTTTACATCCATATAAAGGTTCACATATACTGTATGTGTTGTATATGTGGCAGAGCCAAACCAAATGAGACAAGTTGCAAATGCTAGTTTTCCACAATCAGCAGAAATTAAAAAATTGTCAAGTTTATACATTCAACTTCCATACTACCTTACAATTTTTATATATATGATCAAACAATGTTTTAAAAATGCAATTTAAAATGACCTTGCTTAGTCAATGTATACTGATTCTCTGATTCTCAAAACTTACATTTTAAGTGTTCGAACTTCGATTGTTCATAACTTCGCAAGGAAACATTGTATAAAACTGATTTTTTTTTGCATGTTAAAGATAATAATGTGTAGTTTTATAATCAATAAAAGACTCAATTTTTAATTTTCTGACTTATGTCTCATTTGGCTTGGCTCTGCCACATATGGTTAAACCAAAATAGCGTAAAGGATGTTGTCACAGATGTTTCTACAATCCTTTTGAAGAATGGTAAACAGCTAATCGTAAAGGCTTCTAATTATGGTAAAACTACACTTTTTTTGTGTCAAATTTAGCTGGTGGTTTTCGTGCCGCTTACATAATGCGAGTTGTATGGCCGAGCAGTTAAGGCAGGGGAACCATGAGCCAATGAGCAGTCACGTTCGAACCAGTGCCTTAGAATTAGGATGGCACCATGTTAATTACCAGGATAGAGTGCCACTTTTTATGTTTTATGTTTAAAATTTATCGTAGCTGATATGTAATTATGTTTTTATTTTAACTTGTTTTTTTTTCTCTAGCTGCAGCCACGCCCACCCCCATCCACACCAACACCAGCAGCTCGCAAACCACCTATCCCAAAGCCTGCCCCATCTCCCTTGGTTATGTCCAATACTGTGTTAGCCTCTGGTCCTGACACTATGGATGTAACTCCCATTAAGGCTGTTCCAGAGAGACAAGGCCCTGCTGCCTCATCCACTCCAGTGCAGTCTGAACCGGAGCCTAGAACTGGGGAAAAGGTTGAGGAGGAGTCAGAGGTTTTGAAACCAGTTGTTATGAAGACTGTAAGTAAATGATTATAATGCTTCATACTATACAGTATGGTGGAAAAAATTCCTATAAAAGGCTCCAAAACCACTGTGTTTACAATGAACATTGGCACATGCTTAAAGCAGTGACAGTGCTAGGGGGGACCTTTGCCCCTTCCCCAAATTAAAGCTTTGGTCATAGCCCCCAATATCAAAATGACCTAAAAGGCTTGCAAAATACGGTAAATACCTTTTTTTTTTTGCGTGCCAAACTGAAAACCGGACACATGCCCACCTCAAACTTGCCCAACATTTCGGGAGTGCCGCTCTTTTGGGGAAATTGCCCTGCTGTCAGGGAATTCCTGGTGCCGCTACTGGTTTAAATGTCATTTTGGACTGTTTATTTTTGACATTTCATTTCATTAATTTTGTGCGCATATGGGGCAAGGCATGGCAAAACCACCAAGTTGTCGTAAAAATGGAAAATCGAGTTAATGCTGAAACCACATTACACTTGTTGTAAGCTTCAAAATGAGGGGTCAATTATCAAAATCAGACATCTATAACCAAAGTTACGGAACAAAATAAATTCCTTTGTGTTTATTTATATATTTCCTGTTGTTTATTTGCATATTTCTCCATAACTTCCTGTGCACCAACTTGGTGGTTTTGAAATGCGTAGCCCATATGCATCTTATATGTGGTTAAAGAAATTGGGAAAAGATCCCAGTATTACCATTATTTATTTTCCAAAAGTTTTGACAATTTGGAGAATGTTTCATGGTTTATTAAAAGTTAATATCTTGTAATTAACTAAAATACTTTTTATTTTTTTAGAACAGTAACATATTTTTTTCATTTCAGTAACATCTTTGCCAATAGTTCTTACAATTGCAAACAATTTTGTATAAATGAAATTTCAGAAACATAATTGTGAGGTGTCGTGACAAAATGAGTCGTGTTGTACACCAAGTCATTTTGAGATATTCACAAAAATAGACAGAAATCATAATTTCACAAAAATGAGATTCCTGTTGATTTGTTAAGTTTAGTAATTGAATTTTATGATTACAAACTTCCTGTTTATGTTTATTTACAAAACATGTTTTTGAACTACTTTTTGTAAAGGCTGTTTTTCAAAATCAATGCAAAAACATGCAGGAAGTCAACGTTTGTTTATATTTAAAGTAGATTTTCTCCTAAGTGTGTTTTCATATGCCTATGTTTTCAACTGATTTTTCTCTGGTTATACTGAAGCTATGAACCTGATTTAAAAACCAATTTAAAGTTTATAATCTCTTCTATCCAAATATGACAATAACTCAATTTTGGTTTTCTGTACAACATGACTCATTTTGTGGTGACACCTCACAAATTTGCTCTTTTTTATTGAAGTGTTTTTAATATAATGAAGTCTACCTTTTGGACAATACTAACAAATATCTTTTAAACTGTGGGACTGGTAGAACTTCTGTATTATTATTTTCTTGCTTAGGCCAATAATTGTGGCAGAGCCAAACTAAAAGATGGATTAATGAAAAAAATTAAAGAAAAAGAAATCAGGTTCATACAATGTTTCCTTGCAACAGTCATGAACAATCAAAGCTTGAACATGTATGTTTTCAGAAAACTGCATTTCAAAATTTGTTTTAATAACTAAAATCGCATGTAACTAATAATATAATATATTGTTTTGTGACTATTATTTGCATGCCCAGGACTCACGTGCACAACCCCCACCACCTATGCTAACAATCAACTCACCTGAGGAATCAGACCAGGAACCTGAACCAAGTGTTACAACATATCCACCACAACAGGTCCAGGTTTGTGCCTTTTTGCCTAGTCTCAAGTGTGTGATCTTCAATTGTGATTTTTTTTGTGAAAATATTTCAGCATGTTTTTTACCACTTTCCCACTTTTTTCAAGTCTTTTTAGGGATTATGTCAAAATGATTCTACTGCAATTACTGCAGTAAATATATTGTAATTAATAATCTAAAGCCATTTTTGTTTTCTCTGGTGACTGCATTGTCACACTAGGTCTAATGTCAGCATGCTGTTTTCAGTCATTCTTATTTACCTATTGAACTAGTACTGTTGTAACTGAATTACTGCAGTAACTGCAGCAGGATGATAATTTTGAAATGGTCCCTTAATTGATAATCTATATTTTATACTGGATTGATTTATCCTTGTTCACTGGTTAGTTAAAAGCGTTTCACATGGTCAAACATAATCCAACTACCAAAGTTATATTTACAAATCCGTAAATAGTAAAGACTATTTAAGGATTTTGTCCCAATGTCAACACCAGATGGCACTATCTCATGTGACCCGACACTAGTACCGGTTGCGACCGCAGTGTTCAGCTCTGCACTGAACTCAGTGGACAAGAAAGTATGAATCCAGTATAAAAAACAAATATATATGGAGATGAAAGGCTCTGGGTTAAAAAACTATGGGTCCCTCAGTGACTGCAAAAGTACTATTTGCTTGTACTTGTGCAGTCACCTTGGGACTCATAGTTTTAACCAGAGCTTTTCATCTCAATGTATATTTGTATACTACTCCAGGCATTTTATCAAATCATAACCCAATGGTGTACATTGTGCGAAACCTTCTCAACCCTAAAAAGAACTAAGCCGACATAAATTTTGAAAATCAGGATTTTTTTTCCTTGTTCGAAAAAAAATATTTACAGATTTATTTAAACATAAATTAATCTGAAATTGGTGTTGAGATATTGTGGTTTCATCTGGTGTTTGGATTTCTTCATGCAATCTGTCAAAACTACAAGATGTAAATAAAATAAATCCCAGTTTGTTAGAGGAAGAATAAGTGTAGTAAATCTGCTACCCTTAAATAAGTGCCACTCATGAATAAGCAATACTCACGACAAAAAAACTTGATTTTGTATTTTTCACTAAGTGACACTCAAATTTAATCAGCATTACTTGTGCTTATTTTAAGATCTAACTATGTTTACTCTAAGCATTTTTGCAAAGTCACCAAAAATGGCTTCTTTTTTAAAATTGTATTTTTATCAGATTTTATTGTTTTTAAATATTTGGCTAAAGAATAATAATAAAAGCAAAATCAACAACCTTTAACCAGTTTGGCTAAGGAAAAATTGACCCTAGTGTGAACGTAGTCAAACATTACTAAATGCAGTAGTAAAACCATTGACCTAGTAACCCACGTTGTTGAAAACTCAATATAATGCTATTTTTGTAATACACATTTGAGGCGTGACTCGGCAAAACCACCAAGTTGTAGGAAAATTGTAAATTGAGTTATTGTTAAAACCATATTGGACTTTCCGTAAGCTTTAAAATGAGTGGTCAACTATCAAAAGCGGACATGTATAACTGAAGTTATTGAACAAAATATACACAAATTTTCTTTGTATTTGTTTATATTTCCTGTTGTTTATTGCCTTATTTCTCAATAACTTCCTGTGCGACACCTTGGTGGGTTTGCCACGACTAGCCTCATTTACTTTTAACTTCAATTAATATTCATTAATATACATTCAATTTGTTTAACTTCTGTGCAAATAACATTTCTCAAATCTATAGTAATTTTTTTTTTTTTGCCATTTGTGGTGTAATTCTAATAACACATGTTTGTACATGCTAGAGGTCTTGTAGTTGCAAATTATTTCCTTATTCTATCCAATTTGCAATTTTTAATTAGATAAATATTCTCTATTCTTATTAACTTAAAACACAAATATACATGTGTGGTTCATAAGTATATAGTGTTAAGCCAGGCACTCACTGCATTGTGGGACGGTCGCATGACTAAACTGTCGCTCCCTGTGTGTATGGTTTCCGGATTCGATGACAGTTTTCTACTCTTCGGCCGACGGTTCTTTAGTGATTTCCCTGTTGAATCACTAAAGAAAACTGTTAGCTGACGAGTAGAAGACTGTCATTGTGTCTGGTAACCAGAGAGAGAGCAACGGTTTAGCTGTGTGACCGTCGTACGACCGTCGCACAACGCATTTGACTTTACGCAACAGGATGGCGAAGCGAGAGGATGGCGTTCTGTAGGGGCTGACCCAGGATTCAGCAAAAGTGGGGGGCGCACTATTTCTGATCGTGGTGGGTATGTTCCCCATTTCAAATTTGACAAGCAAAAAACAAGGTCATTTGCAGTACAGTACGCTTACATAGTGTTGCAGCTGTAATCCGTACATTTGGCGTTTAGAGCTCCCAAGTCTCCAGGATTAACCTGGAGTCTTCAGGAGTTTTGGTTCATCTCCGGGGCTCCCGGAATTATGAATTTTTTTTCCAGAATTTAGTTTTCTCCGGGAAACTCTTCAGGTTTTGTCAAATTTTTACAATTAGACCATATTTTTGGCTAATGTTTTTGAAAATATTGGTTGACAATAGGGAAATGGAAATGTAAAGCTTAGCAATGTTTTTGATGAAGAGTACTGTAATGGCATACATTAACAGTGACAAAATAATGTCAGAAAACTACTGTTTCATAATAAGCAGTGTGTTCATCTTTTAAATAAGGCTATTGTCCACAAGTGTACACATTACCAATGGTGGATGGACAACTACAAGAAAATCTCCAGGAATTCGGTTTTTACAAGTTGGGTATTGTACATTTTAGCAGATACACTTTGATAGAGAGAAGCAAAAAAATGTCATTTCCAGGAACGTAATTTAAAATAATGAATTTCAGACTTAAGAATATATCAAAAAGGATACCTTTTGGAACATTTTCTCTGCACTTGAATTTCTTCCGTGAACAGGTTTCGGCCATATCTCATGGCTGTGATTCACCACCATAATGGCCCCCCCTCTTTGATGAAGAAAACTAGAGGCCCCCTATTGAGGGAAACCTGTTCACAGAAGAAATTGAAGTGCAGAGAAATTGTTCTGAAAGGTATCTTTTTTATATATTTTAATCATTATAAATGAAACACAGAAGTTCTCATAGTGTCAAACTTAAGAATGATTAGAAAAGTACAGCTGCTGCGACAATTGCTCCAACATTATTGTGTTATTTTACATCTATCCACATATTTTTATCCTCTTTGACACAGCAGTTTCCTCCAGAATCTAAACCCATAGCTACCTCACAACTAGGTGAGAACTTTGATGACAGTAGCGGTGAAGGCAGTGCCATGGCGCCCTCTATTAATTCAGTAGAGGAAGAATTAAGAAAGTTAAATAAGGAGGAAGCGATTGCTAGTAGTACCAATGAGGAAGATCAGCCCAGTCAGAAGGAAGAGTCATTAACCGAACAAGACATGTCTGAAGATCTAGATGATGATGATGATGATGTTGTTGACAAGGAACTGAGAGTAAAGGTGAGTGCTGTAATTATTGTTTCATGTTTATATATTTAGCAATTTTAGCATCGTGTTCTTTTTTTAAAATGTCTTGTTTTATTTTGCATAAATGTGCATTCATATATAATCTTACAATGAAAAAGTATACAATTGAACCTCCCTGTGAAGACCCCTCTTGTAAGCAGGCACACTTACAAGAGGTTTCACATACAAAAAAAAAATGAAATATTTTAATTGATTCTGTTTTATTAGTTTGAAGATAATTTAAGCGATACTAACTTTGAAGCTGAACGTGAAGAGAGTAATTCTGATGATGACACTGACGACGAGGTCGTGACACCAGCCCCTGATAGAGAAGAGAACGAAGATGTTGAAGAGGATGATGAAAATAAAGGAACAGTGACCAAGGATGAGTTAATGTCCAGTGATAATGACAGTCTGGTCATGCCTCCGGCAATGAATCGACCAGCTTCTGCACAAGCAGTAAGATTGTTTTTTTTTTTTTTTGTAGTTTATTTAAAAGTTTAATTTTTTTTTCTTGATTTTATTTATTTGGTGTTGTGAGACACCAAGTAAAACACACAAACTCTGAAGTGGACTTATTTCCAGCCCTTTGAAAAAAATAACACCCTCAAACAAGGTGGGTCTACCATTTTAAATTACTAGGAAGATCTACCTAGAACCACAGAGAACTACCAGTAAATTTGTTGATTTTATTGATACCTTATGCTCGATAAGTGACTGATTGGCATGGTGTCAGTTCTAATCAGTATAAAGGTCTATTAATGGCTGTATTTTCCTATGATAGGGTATTGTTAACCACATCCTCGGTTGGCTCCCTTGGGAGGTTAACTGAGAGATTCATGGGTCTTGGTTATAATGGGTTGTTAGTAGGTAGCATGGCTGGTGTATGGTAGTTTTCATAGGATTAACCCTGTTAACTATCTATATCTACCTTGTCACCACCATTATCTACCATGTTAACAGAGTTATTTTCAAAGGGAGTGGGGTCCTTCCGGTGGTGATTAGGCAGTACAACGGGAGACAAAGACAACCCACTTTTCCTTTTTCAAAGAGTGCACTGCGTTCTTTAATGTACGCATGAGCCATATTATACACTGGACCAACAGCTTAATGTCTCATCCGAAAAATGTTCGACAAGGTATTAGCTTGTATCTCGACCCTCCAGCCAATAACACTTTTCCTTTTTCAAAGAGTGCACTACGTTCTTTAATGTGCGCATGAGCCATATTATACACTGGACCAACGGCTTAATGTCTCATCCGAAAAATGGTCGACAAGGTATTAGCTTGTATCTCGACCCTCCAGCCAATAACACAAGGAGAGTTACGTGGTATTCGATTGAACCGGGGACCAGAGAGTCTCCATGGTTCAGTGCACAGCTCAGTAATTTTCACCAGGTAAACCAACTGAGCTAATGCCACTCTAATATTTATCAGAGTCTCTAGGAATTCTAGATCATTTCCAGAGCTCCCGGAATTATTATTTGTACATGAACTAGCGAGGGATTAGGACAAGTCTGCAAATTGGAAGCAGTTGGCGCAGCGGTGGCGTTTCGGGCTTCCAATCACAAGTTCTGTGGTTCGAGACTCACTCTGGTCGACTGTTTGTGTTCCTAGGCAAGACACTTTATCCATGTTGCCTCTCTCCACCCAGGAGTATAAGTGGGTACCTGGGAGGTACAAATGCCATATGCGCTGATAACGGCTGCAACATTATGGAATGGATTGCATTCCATAGGTGTTTGTCCCAAGGACTGGGGTAATAAATGTGAAGCGCTTAGAGGCCTTGGCAATAAGCGCTATATAAATGTCACATATTATTATTATTATTAAATTAGTGTTATCTGTGGTGTAACTAATGCTGGCAGTAAGGACAAGATAAGCCTACACCACATTCACTAAAATGACCATGTCAATAATCAGTCTTTCTCTTCCTCTTCTTCTAGCTGCTCCCACTTTAAGTTGGGGTCACTGAGGCAGACACTATCAATCTCCAGCTTGCTCTATCATGGACCTCATCCTCTGTAGCTCCAATAACCTTCATGTCACTTTTCATATACAGTTGAACCTCCCTGTGCGGACACCTCTCGTAAGCGGACACCTCCCGTAAGCGGACGCGGACACCTTTTGCCCTAAAATTTAGATTTTTTTTGTATGTTAATTTACCTCCCTTAAGCGGACATTCTGGAAAATTTGGTGATTTTTCTGTACAACAAATACAAATTTCTGTATAAAATCTGTAATGGCTGAGAATCATATTACTGAACTAATATTTAAAATAAACAATATTTATTAAAATGAGGCAAGGCATGGCAAACCCACCAAGTTGTCGCACAGGAAGTTATTACGGAACTTTCGATCCATGACGGTAGGCAATGAGTACGGAGAATAACTCACCGTCATATAGGCCTCCCGTCCTG
>JAOTQE010132564.1:0-12043 GCA_025631205.1 Nesometra sesokonis
AAAACCGGGCTAGTATTATTCCTATTCTACAACCGCCTATACAAGGCGATTGAAGATTAGAGTGCGGCTACTGATCCTAATTGTTTCATATGTCGTAGATATTTAAAGTCACACACATACAATGCTGGTTATCAGGAATTATATATGGAAAGAACACAACACAAATAGCAACAAACGTGTGTGACAAGACCGACAGACAGACCAACATTTTTGAAAAGCTGTTTATAGAGACGCTTTCCGCGTCTAAAAACGAGAATAAAACAAACATTTTATAGCGCCCCCTACAATATAAGGAGTAGAATAGAACGTAGGTGGCGTACACCATCATTACAGAAATTGCATGCAAAAATCGGCCAGTGCGCTATCTTCACATTATAAGATCATTGGTGTCCACTTATAGTAATGGAGGTGGATGCATATGAGAACTTTGTAGTAGAGGATCAACCTTTGTAATCGCATATTATATGTGCCGTTTTCTGACATTTCACGGCTTTCTCAATGCAAATATCCTCTCAAAATTCTAGTCACCACATTCTATAAATATTATTATTTTTTAAAATCTGTTGGTTTTGTTATATAATTTTCAGTCAACACAGTATAAAGACTTTGTACAGAAATTTGTATTCATTGTACAGCAAAAGGGTTAAAGCCTTCGTGTCGAATTAAAATCACTACAAAACAAAGTTAATGAACTTTGCAAGTTGAAGTTATTTTAACTTTTACAGATCAAAATCGTGAACATTTTTTTACATCAGGATTAATGTTGATAGAAACGCCTTTCCTGGCAATCGTTGTTGTAATCGTAATTTTTCAGAATTAACAATCGAAAATGCAATTTTTGGGATTAACGATCGCCAGGAAAACAGGCTTTAATTGTTTGTTTGTAGATTACTTTGTGGGTTGTTTTCTCAAAACCATATTTCTATTCATTAAAAGCTTTCAATGCTCATATCATTGGATTTACTTATCCAATGTCATTTCAAGTTTGGATTACAATACCATTGTATTCTATTGGCCTGTACCAATAACTACAGTTTTGATAACCATGAGACCCATTTGTCGCAAAGCCAAGCCAAATGAGGCATAATTCGGAAAACGGAAAATTGAGTTTTTATAGATTGTAAAAACTACACAGTTTCATATGAGGTTTAATTGCGAAGTTATGAACAATCGAACTTCGAACATTTAAAATGTATGTTTTGAGAAAACTGCATTTGGAAATTGTTTATCAGTATACATTGACTTAGCAAGGTCGTTTTAAAATGCATTTTTTAAAACATTTTTTGAACGTATATCTGGAAAATGTTCTGGTAGTATGAATTTTAATGTATATACTGTATATTTTTGAAATAAAACATAATTTGGAAAAAATCGACCATTTTAAATTTCTGTCTAATGTGCAAAACTAACATTTGCGACTTATGTCTCATTTGGTTTGGCGCTGCCACATTTTGTCAATAAGCCTTTTCACGGTTTCAACTGTGCATGTGCAGAATAAGGTCAAGTAATAAAACGACGCACGGCAATAATATTCCTTTTAATGAAAGCCGAGACTCATTTTATTACTTGACCTTGGTAAAGCACATGCACAGTTAAAACCGTGAAATGGCGTATTGTAGAGTGAGCTACCAACTGTCAATCCACTTACCAGTAAGCATGACTGCACTGTGTTACTGATGAGGTATACTGCACTGTCCAGTCCCTCTCAGCTGCCTTTGGTAATACTTTCTGATACTTTTTCTTGATTTCTTGCATGGATTCTAATTTTCCCTGCAAGCCTGTATTTGGTCGAAAGACCTGGTATAGGTTCTTCTTAATTCCTTTTGTTGCTTTCACGAATATTGCCATTCGCTTACCATTTCGTGTCTAAATAATAAGGAAAAAGAGTTATTGAAAACTAGAAATACTCCTTTTACAGTACTCTGTAAAAGCCTAGCCTCACCACTGTGCAAATTACTATCAGGGTTCTTACACTTTGAGTAAAAATTAATTCCTTATTTAAAAATTTTACATAAAAATCAAATCTTTTATTTTTTTAAATACTACTATTTTTTTAAATGTTAGAATTAGTAATATAATGGTTTCTAAAACACAAACTTTATATTTATCAATTATTATCATAATGTATGTACTGCAGTTATTTCATACATTATCCACTCAATCATTTAGTTATAAACTGGAACGGACAGGGCTTCACCTTAAGTCACAATGTTCAAACATGTGTGACAGATAGGCAGAGCAACAGACACAAATTGAAAAGCCAAATGTTGATTACAAAAGAGACTTACCTGATGTGACAGAAAGAAACCCTCATCAACGGTACGCAACTCTTGCCACATACTGGAGACAGTTTCAAATGGTAAGCCACGCTCTGAGCTAACCTGTACAAAATAAGACATATAAAATGTAAGAATGGCATGATAGATTGGAGATTTAAATTCATGCCTTCCTATTCTTATTATCCAGATCATCTAGATCATATTATGCTGGTGAAAGTAGATTGGGGCTCTGGTTTGCCAAGATGGATGCCGCCATCTATGCTGATTTTACTTATGGATAATACGATGTCTAGTATTGGTCTAGGAAATGAGATCCCACAAAAAATGTGACCAATCACATTGTGTAGATAACTGCTTTTAGATTCTTTATAGTGCATATAACATATGAACATGTGCAAAATTGATGGCCTCTAAATGTCAGGGTTAACCCTATAAAACTACCATATTAGGGGATACTACCAAGGATAAGGTCAGCAATGCTCAACCAGTACATAGGAAAATACAGTCATTATTTAGAATAAACTTTCACATTAATTTAAACTGACATACAAACAGGAAATTATATATTGACCTTAAGGCGTTAATAACATCAAAAGATGGTGTAATTATATACTACCTAGTTACTAGGTAGTTCTCTGTGGTTCTAGGTAGATACTATCTAATTTAACATTGTCAAATGTTAACATCTGTAAACCAACCTAGTCAGAGGGTGTTATTATTTAATGGGTAAGAGCCTTTGTGGAAACAATTTTGGTACATCGTTCTTTATAGTATAATTACATATTCTATAAACTAAACACACAATAGCAAATTTCTTTTAAGTATTGAGGTATTTTTGTAGAGATTATAAAACATTCCATACCAACATTAATTTAAACTGCTTACCTTATGTAATTCAGTTGTTGCTGTTCCAGTTGCAAAACTTCCTATAAATGTTGTGGTTTCTAACTTCTTTACATTTTCTCCTTCAGAACCAAGATCTGCATGTAATGAATAAAAAAAGTAATTTAGGGTATGTTCAGACTCAACTATTAAGTGGAACGTAACATATACGGCGTTATGATTGTTGGTGTCTAAGTTAGCCGGCGATTAGTGCGAGTCAGTAATATGGAGTGCAATTTGTGCTTCTTGCAGATCCCTGATTAGCGTAAGCTACGGTGCTACAACTCGTACACCTGAAATGTTCTGTCCTTGTGTTATGCATTGACCAATAACAAATTTCCAATCGGTCTGCATTGGCCAATAAATTATGGATCACTCTTCATAGAAATACCTACTGGCGGCAATTTTAAAATTGCTTATGATTTGCGCTACGCCTTGTGTCCGAACCCCATGGTCGTTATGCTGCATATTAGCTTACACCTTGCTGACGCTAAGCTCACTTTAAGCCATGAATCTGAACATACCCTTAGATACACAAACTACTCTATTTGTATTTTGTTTTATTACACTCATCTAAAATTTAATAAGTAAATTTGTTAATAGCTCTTTCACACTATGTTGAAAAATGGGCTCCTTGCCCTGGTGCCTAGCATGACCTGTTATTGGCCTTTTCAGAGAATCTCACATTGTGTAGTGCATCATGTTTTGACAAGTAGATGTAAGATTTAATTTTCTTATATTATATACATGATAAAATAGAATGTTAAAAAAATAAAATAAATTAATATTGTTAATGTAACATAATAATAATCTTACCAAGTATACCCATATCCCAAACACCATCTTTCTTTGCATTGTTGATTATATGGTTGAGAGTATCCATGAAATATTCAAATAACTTGTTCTGCAGGTCAACTTGTATGCCTAGGATTCGGTTGAGAAACTTGGATATGCTGTTGTAATCTGGTGAGATATAATAAAAATATATCATAACTATTTTTGTCAATGCTGTAATTGTGTTCAACTAAATAATGCTTAAAAACACATGTACAGAGCTCCCAAATCACAAGGAATGTCCTGTACTCTATTATACAAATAATAAATGTTTTTTCATTCGTGCGAATGACAGAATATTTCATGAGGTGAAAGATGAAATGATCCATTCAATGAGACGTAGCAACTCTGCAGGACCGTTTTTTCTAATCACTAATTCAACTTTAAACCTATAAATGAACAATATATTTATTAATATTGGTCGCAAAATGTAGCTTTATATCCATAATATGATTAGCCAAAATCAATTGCAATAGATTAATTTTGATAAGTTGCAAATCAAGGATACAAACTTACCAATTATTCTACTCATTACGTCCAACTTGGTTAAGTTGAAGTACAAACTTCAACTAATGTTTATAAATAGGGGTTGTAAATCGAAGTTGCAACTAACACTATTTTAAGCCTGGATCAAACTAAGACTAAAGTTGGTTTTAAGAATATGGGCAAAAAACTTTTGTAATTTAGCCTTAGACCTCACTACAATAAATACCACCTTACTAAATTGCAAACATCTTTTATTTAAAATTTACACAATCTATCCCATATTCACCTTTGTCTAGTACTGGAAAAGCATTTGGTATATGTTCATCTACAGACAGCATTCCAACACCAATCAAAGCTTGACGTATATCTGTATATAAAAATGTTTTATAATTGATACAGGTAAACTGTGAACCACATTGTAGAGTGGCATGGAATTACAAACTCAAAAGATTAAAATTTTTATGAATAAATATTAATTAGTTGCAACATCACTGATAAAAATTCGACAGTGAGACAATGCTGAAATAACATTGCAAAGTAATATTTTTCAAAGTGGGTCTACTACACAAATACAGTGTTAACAATAGGAAAATTACAGATTTTTAAAGGGATGTGGTTAAAACTTGAAATTACATTTTAAAATTTGTGTAAATGAAAATGTATATTGTATAAAGGAAATATATATTGGTGTAACAATGACAAAATTGAATTAATTCAGCTGTATGTGTAATTGTTGTTTTGTCTCTGATGTGAGTTTTTCCTGTATTCATCAGTATCATGATCATAAATTGGTATTTCCTTAGCCTACACTGTCTAGATATTCCCATTCCTTTTTCACAGCAAACAATTGGATTGGTTACTTCATAAGATGAATGAACAGTGCCAGATTTAAGGGGGGGGGGGGCGGCTTAACTGGCTTAAGCCCCACTATAATTGATCCGAAAAACACATCGTCAGCTGTAATGGCAATGTGGACTATTACAGCGGCTGTATATAAAGACTCCTAAGAGGCAAAGGGGACCTGTTATTGCAAGCAGGTTTTTTTTTTTGCTTGTCAAAACCAAAATTGGGATCTAAGCACCCCTAAATCGTAATCCTGGATCCGCCCCCCCAATAAATACCAATACTACAACTTGCTTGTAACTTACCTGGGAAAAATGAGCTTTGGACACCACCGGGTGGAGTGACCATTGGCCTATCCAATCCCACAATGCTTTTCATGATTGCTTCCAGAGCAGCTCTTCCATACTATAGAAATAAACAAGTTTTATTTAAGAGTAGCATTTAATTCAGAGAATAGCATTCATGTGAGCAACCTGGCTTAAATGTGACACACAAAAAAAAAGAAAAAAATATTTCCAGTTATAATCAGTAAAGTGCAGAAGTATATTAAAAATAGAAAAAAAGAGTGTGTTAATAAAAAACAAGATGTGTTTGCAGAACCCTATGTCCCCGGTGGTAGCGAAATTTTGATGTAGCAAATGGATACATGACTATAAATTAAGATCAAAGATCAAATGAACAAAATGTGGGCCCCACAGGAAGGTCTTTACATAAAGAAAACACACATCAATTATCAAATCCTTACCTCTAACAATGCAATTGTTATGGGGAAGGTTACAGTTGACAACAGACTGACAGATGGACAGACAGGATGAGAACAATATGCAATTGCATATATGCCCAGTGTTGAAAAAAAAACAAAATCAAATAAAAATGCCGGTCTCTCACTCAATTCAGTCAATGTAATCATCAACACAAGCTGTGTGTGGTAAAGGTAAAGGTAGTCCCATATTCAATACTGAATGTAGGGGAATGAGCTGATAGGAGCTCATTGTACTATGCCTCGGCACTGTATGGTAGGGTGGTCAGTCCCTTTCCATGCATTTTAACCTCCCAGGTATATTTCCACCAGGAGCTCATTCACAGCTGAGTGAACTGAGAGCCATTCTCACAGGGAATGGCTAAGCTAAATATAAACCTGAATGAACAATTAAACAACAATCAACTATATAAAGAGCTACCAAGGATGAGCGACTAAAGTACAGCAAGGAGAATGAAGTTAGCTAGGTACTGCCTGGGTGTTAATTGTCCAGTCAGACAATGGGAACCTTAATGCACCAACAAGACATACCACAAAACATACATAGACATCTTAATAGGATTCAGAAAAAGGACATACAGTGAAACTGGTTTGTTGATTGGAGAATCAAGGTGACTGGAAACAATGCTGGAAGCCTCATCTGAGATGGACATAACTGAGACATGCCTAAACTGAAGCCTATTCTATAATACATTTCTTACCTTATTATCGATGTTAAACCTACTCAAATCCCTGGTCTCCACAGCTCTTCTATCACCATGAGTTAATGCTCCCTAAAAAATGGAAGACAATATATAATGATTCATCCAACAGACAACAGTCTTCACAAAAAGAAGATGTCTGCATTTAAGACAACATTTCTCAAGCATTTGAATGTGTTAAGTGTACTGTGTAGGTAAACAGCCCTTGAAGAATTACTACAAGGGCTCTGTTCTACATTGTGCCAATAAATAAAAAAAATACGAAGAATCAATGTGCCTCATTGGTCTTGGTTTTTAGTGTTTGGTCTTCCTGATAAATTCTTTAATTTAAGTCTTCTCTATATACTGCATTTTTTTTTGTACAAAGCTGATGTTGTTGAAATTTACTGAGTGGTTGTTCTTTCTGATCAATATTTTAATTTAACTCTTTTCTTGGTATATTTATATATTTTTTTGTACAATGCTGATGTTGTTGAAATCTATTGAGGGGTGCATCTGGTGATATGATCAGTCAAAAACACCGACTGGTGGCGCTATTGCTGTTTGAGTCACCTTTTCATCAATAAAACAGCTCTTGAGAATGTGAAGTGAGAAGAGAAGAGAATTCACCAAATGTTCATATGTTCCTTCTACTTTATTTGGTTTAACTTTAAAAATAATTCTCAAAAACGGAACAAAAGAAAAAAGCACATTATACTCACTAAACTCTCAAGCCGCTTTGCAACAATAGATGCAAACCGACGCTCTCCCGCCAGTTCAGAAATCAAGAACAAATACTCAGGTGCATTCACTTGATTTGAACGATGTGTTCGTCCTGTTCAGAAAAAAGATTTTTAATTAAATAAAGGGCAACTACCCATCTTTCACTTCACACATAAATAAGATATGCAAAAACTCAAGGATTGTCAACCATCAACCACAAACCCTGTCGTAATAATGGCCTCTGCCTTAAGATTTATTTAGGACAAAATGTGAGGTCTCACCACAAAATGAGTTGCATCATTGGTGTAATGAAGTTAAGATAAACACCAAAATAGGTCTGAAGTCAATTTTATTAGAAACTTGTTAGATCTTTTAAGATCAGTTTTCATACAGGAAAGTGTGCTTTGTTCAGATTTTCTGAGATTTATAGTCTTTTAATTTTTCTATTTTTTCAATTGCTTTATGGGCGATTTTCTCAAAAAAATGTCTCCATACATGGAAACTTCAAATGCTCATATCTTTAGATCTAATTATCCAATGAACAACATTTAATAGGTTTCAACTTATATTATGCTCTATTAGAAGGTACCAATAACTTAATTTTTAATTTTCGTACCATGAGACTAATTTTGTAGCAAGACCTCAGGAATGATACAACAGGGAAAGGTTTCAAGGATCCGATTCATCCTATTGTTCAGCAATATGATACAAATCATTCAAATTACTACATTATTAATTTCTTCAGGCAATCAAGAGTCTGAATGCAAAAGTATGTTAGTACATTTACAGTTCTTAAATATCTTTGATTTTTATAACATCGCTTTTTATTGACAATCAATAGCTGTGATACAAGCATTGAGAATTCACTCACCAAATTGTTGAACAGCTCGGTCAGCACTCCATGGAAGCTCTAACGTGATGTGCACCCTACGACGCTGGTTCTTCACCCTCCTGTCAGCTTGAAGCGAGATGCCAGAGCTGGCTGCTTCAGATATTACAGCAATAAACTAAATGTAAAACCAACAAAAACAGTTCAATAAATTGAACTTCCAGCCTGTAATTAGAAAGCTGGGTAGGAGAATAACCCGACAGCCTAGTAGGGCCTGATCTTTTAATGTCCTTGTTAACGTGGCACCTATTTAGGAATGGTGCTCATTCAAGGACTACAAAGAAAAAAAACAATTGGAAATCCAAATACTCTTCCGAAAGAAGTGTTGGGTTTTTTTAAATGCACATGTGGAAGATTTGATTTGCTTTTGTTCCTCAGGGTGTGTTCCGCATATTTAGGAGCCGTGTTTGGCGACAAATAAATTTTTCTGGCACTTATATAAGAGCAGTGCTCATTCAAAAACAAGCAGGTTGTTTAACTAAAAAAGAAAAATGCAGGGTTGAAGTATATGTCACTTTACCTTCTTTGCATCCATAAATCGTTTCTTTTCTGTCAAGTTTAGTATCTCCAGTGGAATGTCTGACTCACTACGTGCTTCATATTGAACGTTACCATCTTCCCTACTGACCACACGACCTTTACGACCAGTCATCTGAAAAGGAATTGGGTTTAAATTGTTCAGACATAGGGCCAAAAATAAAATTACTATTTCCCTATTTTCTCCAAAATTTGAAAGGTTGGTAGGTTGATGGTTTTAATATTATTATTAAAATCTACCAGTTAAAAAATATCTGTTGAATTAAAAAAAAAAAATGCCTGACCACAATTTTAAAATTTTATGGTCAGTCAGAAAAGGGCAACAACAGTTCTTTATGTCTTACGGCCAAGGGCCAACAGTCACTGGTGCTCCCAGTGCAAGCTAATTGCTTCTGTTTGCGGTGAAAATTAGTGCACAAGGTTTTTAACGTTTGATATTAAACAGGTACTCATTTAGATGGCGCACTATGGGGGGTTGTAAACTTTAGCCTTACAACTTGCAATGCACGATGCAAGGGTTTGTATGACAACAGATCCATGAAGCCAAGTGTTTGCACACTTTAATTTTTAAATTTACGTCTTAGGCTCTGTCATTAAAGGTAAAGCTTACGACCCCAGCACACTGTGCGCCGTCGGCACATGTAAATTCACTGCACATGTAAGCTTTCGATTAGCAGCAGCGGCACGAGTGATGGTTGACGCACATCACTGGCTTATGTGTGCAGCGGCCTTAATTATTAATATTGTGTAGGTGTCTCATTGTATAGAAAAAACCTTTAATTTCAATGTTTCAAGTGAATGTAATTTTTAGTCTAGCAGTTAGACTAGTCGTTATTAAACAAGCAGCCCCAGGTTAAAATCCAATTTTAGTTATTATTGTTTTCCCCTACTCTATTGCTGTACTAAATGTATATTTGTACAGTATTTAACTTCAAGGACTTATACAGAGAATTATTGTAGTAAGTACTACAAAAAATTCCTGACCACACAGAACAAAACAGCACTGGACGATGTTGCTGGAGGGTATACAATCTCTGTACACACTCTAGATTTAAATCTTTACCTCTGCAACATTATTGGGACCTCCAAGGCTATCTATAAGTTCATCTAGAGTGTTTGGTGGTAGTTCAGATGACATCTCTTCTAATTCATCTAGTAGTTCTTGTTTCATTAATTGAGCTTTTTCTATTGCATCCATCCCAGGTAAGAAAGACGTAGATTGCGTTGGAAGTGCAGGTGCTAAAAAAACAAAGTAGAAAAAAATTTGGTTATTAGTCAATCAACATCATACTCTAAAGCCAGGCGCTCACTGCCACTCACTGCCTCTTACAGCGGTCGCATGACTAAACCGCCACAGCTTGAACAATATTTTTCGGTGTCCCCTCAAGGCATTCAATATTACATAAATATATTGTCAATGATGCACTGATTATCGACGATGCAGTGAGGAACAGCAACCTCAACAACACTGAGGTAATATCAGACTGACAAATAACAACACCAGTCCACTTGAGAAGCAAGTGCAACACCTACAAATCTCACCTTATATCAAAATACAAACTTTTTTAACTTTTTAAAATAATACATCATAAAATATATTATTACTCAAGCACTCAGCCATAAAATTAAATACTGCCTTAACATTGCTACCCTTTTTATGTTTTTTTGTGTTTTTTATGTCTTTGTCCTTTATTTTCTTAGTTTCTGCTCTTTGTGATTGTATCATCTTATGTCCCTGTCTTGTTTTTTTGTCCTTGATACTAATTGATATTACAGGGAGTTGTTACTGTTTATTTAAGTAATATACAATTACTGGTGGATCCAGGCTTAAAGCGTATTTGGTTTTCTCCAGACATATTGCATTCATTTTATTTTTTAACTTTAACTTGTCCTAATATAATTATATTAAAATGCGTTATGTGAATAAATGTACATTGAATTGAATTGAAAACTTGTGAACTATTGAAAGAAAAGGAAGAAAATGATGATGTTCATGATGAGAGGATAGTTAATGCCAGATTAACCTGGATGCAAAAAACAGTGAGTATTGGAAAATGTCATGAGAGACTTGCTACACAACTGATGTTAATGTGAGGTCTCACCACAAAATGAATTGCATCTTAGTCATAGATTTTTTATTTACGGCTTGATGGTGAACTTCCACAGAATAGATAGCCCAAAGGGCAGTTCCATGTAAGCGTCTACTATTCCGGAATCCCACCAATCAAATCGTGGGACGTTCTAAGCTGTTGCTATGTCGAAATTGCGCATGCGCAACCTTTTATAGAAGTTTCAAAATTACCAATAAATGAAAGTAAAATTAATTCAAATACAAAGACTTTGACAACATAAAATATATGTGACATATGTAAATAATTTTTATGACAAAGAAATGTTAAAAATACAATAATTATAAAACATTCCTGATGACGACGACATAATTTATGTCAAACTATTGAATCCTGTCACAATGGCGTGTATCTCATTGCTTGAAGTATGCATTATACTTTTATAAAACAGATGATTATTTAACTTACATGTTTTTGACATAGCCTGACGAAATCAAAAAGTAGGCACCTACATGGGACTGCCATTTTACAGTGTTAAGATCACCATCTAGCCGTAAATAATATATGTATGATCTTAGTCAATTTGAAATAATCAACAAAATAGTTTTAGCAATTTGGTTTCAACTGATTTTTAGCACTACGTACTTACATTTCATTGTAATATACTTTTAATTCAGTTTTGGGTTTTGGGTGCAAGCAGGTGTCTTTTATATTTCTGACATTTTTTTTCCCTTGTTTATTTAAAAAAAAATTATGGGTGTTTCCATACATTAAAACTTCAAATGATCATATCTTTAGATTTAATTATTCTTGGAACATCAATTAGAAGTTCCGATTACAGCTTATATTGTGATATAATAGAATACAGTATACCAATGACTTTTTTTCCAATTATAAGACCTCAAAAATATGTGAGGTGTCACCACAAAATGAGGCGTGTTGTACAGAAAACCAAAATTTAGTTATTATTGTATATGGATAGAGGAGATTATAAGCTTTCAATTGGTTTTTAAATGAGGTTCATAGCTTCAGTATAACCAGAGAAAAATCATTTTAAAACA
>JAOTQE010132575.1:1524-12042 GCA_025631205.1 Nesometra sesokonis
GAAAGGAAGTAAGAAGGAAGAAAGGAAGTAAGAAGGAAGAAAGGAAGTAAGAAGGAAGAAAGGAAGTAAGAAGGAAGAAAGGAAGTAAGAAGGAAGGGTAGGAGAATTAGAGGAAGCATTCAAATAAAGCCACTTTCACACAGAAAATACCACAATGTTGCATTGCCAGTCTAAACCCTTTCACACAGAAGGTCAAATTCCGGTAACATGACGGTTTCCTATGTGAAAGGGTTCGAGCGATTGGTAGTCTCAGAGATTCCCAACTTTGACCTTTGTTTAGTTATGCTTCACTGCGTAAGCTTTCATACACATCTTGCCAAAGGCAGTGACGGTAATATAACGGAAATATGTCTAGGGTCTGAGGTGATCTAATGAATGCCGGCACTGTGCCGAAGTGAAAAAATTGAAGGGAAAGTACTCTTTCACACTCAAGCTGGCATTCGCGAATTACCGGAATATTCCCAGTTTTCAGTTCTGTGTGAAAGAGGTTTAAGATTAACAAATATATATTCTGATCATTGTTGGAAGAATGTTAATTAAAAAAAAAAACAAATAACATTTAGATTATCAGTAAACCGCATTTTATATCATTTTTATGAGCATTTAGATTTTGGGCATTATATTAATATTAGTTCAACTTTGAAAAATTGATTTGCTGTACAAAAGGATTTGTCCAGTTCAGTACTGAATTTGGAAACATGACAGGCAGGCATCCTGACCTCCGATGATGGATGCCAAAATTAATACTCGATTGCCCTAGAAAATGTAAGCCATATTTCTTTTCTTACTTCAATCTATATTAAATAACAATAATTTTCTAACTAATGGGTTGTGGATAATTTTCTTAGGCCACAAATAAACATGCAGATACGAGAAAAAACAGTCAGATTATGCTATGGTTGAAAGTCAGAAATTTAGATCAACCCTGTAAAATCCCCAAAGTTGATAGGTTTTCTGTTATTATAGGCTTATTCTATGTTTTTATTTTACCAACTTTTTTTGCAAAAAAAAATGTGCATTCATTTGTGCTGACAGTTTTTCTGAGTATGGTTCAGATCTATAGATAATTGTATAAATTTCTTACAGAGCATGGTTAAATTTATGGACTATATTTAGCCAAAAAATTTTGAATAATCTGAAAATTAAGAAATGGCCAACCCCAATGAATGTGGTTTTAATTTGATGAGCAAAAATGAATTAAAACATGGTTCTTGTTGAATCTTATCACCATTTCCCGTATTTTTCCCTGTACATCCTTCCAGGCAGTGACCTACTTGAAACTGACGGCCCTGTTGGGGAGGCCCTAAACAATTTTTCGTCCTCTTCAGTTTACATTCCTCCTGGAAGTGGCCTGCTTGGAACTGTCAGCTCTGTTGAGGAGGCCCTTAACCATTTCCAGTCTTTTTCCCTGTACATTCTTCCTGGCAGCGGCCTGCTTGGAACTGACAGCTCTGTTAGGCCCTTAACTATTTCCCATCTTTTTCCCTGTACATGCTTCCTGGCAGTGGCCTACTTGGAAGTGGCGGTCCTGTTGGGAAGGCCCTTAACAATTTCCTGTCTTTTTCTCTGGGTGAATTTTTCTTGGAAGCACAATTTGCGTTTTTTTTATGCTAAAAGAAACATTAAAGTCTATCAAAATGTCCCGTTTTCCAGATCAGTCTGTCTTGATTTCGAAGTTAGGACCGAGAGGGGTTTTTTAGTAAGCCTAGGCTATACTCCGTATTATGCAATATATTTGGTGGGCCCCTTACATTTTCCCATGCACACCGGAATAATATACTGATATGCATATAGTAACTGGGGCGCAACCAGGATGGAATGAAGGGTGTGGGGCCAGATTTGCGAAAACGAAGCGATAGGCTGGGGGCCAGGGGCGCCGGGCCCCCGGTCGGGGTCGAGAGGCATCAAACAATGATGCACTTTATACTTGACCGACGATCGATAGACCTGGTGTACTGTAGGCCTGTTTCTCATACAGTTAAAAACACAGGTTTGGAAAAAAATATTAGGCCTACTCAAAATGCACAATTTTTTGAACTTTCGAAATTTAGGGGGGGGGGGGGGTGCTAAATCCGCCCCAGAAATAAAGTTGAAGAGTTAAAGATTAAAAAATGAAATTATCACATCTTATCCATAATATGATCCTCATTAGGTTGTACAGTATGTTATATAAATATGGATTAAATTAATACATCAGGCTTTTCATTGTATTTTAACTTTAAATTGATTGAATAATTTGTTGTAACTTGCCATATTTAGATTTTGTTGTTTCATTCATTCCACTGTAAATAAATTAAAATGTTCATCATATTCACTTTAAGGGCCTTGGATTTTTTAAAAATGAATTAATGAATGATTCTCGAGTGATCGATTTTGCGTGAACGGGGATGTGCATTACCACAACTGATGTTTGAGCCCACGGACTGCGATCGGGGCCCAAGACGATTGGGCCCATCCAATGGACAATCAGGGCCAGTTTATTTGTGCCCTATCATCTATTGCAGTGGGTCCGACATCTTTGATGCGATTATTGCTGTATTTGAATGTTGTGTGGGTTATAAAATTTTCATGTATTTTTTTTCTAATTTATGTCTTAATATAACATTTTTTTTTCTTTAGTAATTAATAAATGAACAAATAAATAATTATATACTCCAATTGTCAGTTGATTTGACGGCGGGTCTAGATTGAATACTGATGGACGATCAGGAGCCGCATGATCATGTGGACGTCTCGGACCCAATTCGAGATCTTTGCAAGATCATCTTTGTACTAATTTAAAACTTTGAATTGCCATACAATAATTACTGTATGTTTATATGCCATAAAATTTGCAAATTTTAGATGGAAAAACAATATCGTTCTTATGTACTTGTGCATAGAATATACCAGACATCAGTGGGCCTATTTATAAGAAAAAACCTCCCACACCCTCATCAGTTTTTATGCTCTGTTATGGTGATAAACTAATTTTTTCTTATGGGACATAAAGCTTAGTGTTAAGCGCTGTTGATTTCAAAACATTTTCTTGATTCTGTAGTAATACTACTGTAGTATACTATGAATGACAACCAAATCATACTTTGAAATGAATTATCAACATTATTTCTAAATACAAGCATATCACGGGTGAAAAAATACAAACACTCCTACTTCAACTAGTGCGTAACTAGGCTAGTCACTGATATCTACCATAGTGATATTTTAATTAAACAGGGAGGTACAGGTATAGGCCTACCTCCTTGAATTAACTTTTCAACCAAAATTTACTGTTCAAGCACCTGCCCCTTTGACATTTTTGTATTATTTCCTCATACTAACTGGTTGACTGTCATCAATTCACACCACCCTGAGTACAGAATACGTAGGAGTCCCTTGGTATCTGAAAACAGAACAATTGCTTTTAAAAGAAAAAACAAAACTACTCACTTTTTGTTGCTCCTTTCCCTAATTTCAAGTATAGGTATATTCACTTAGACTGACATTATCTGTAATACAGATTACTGCAGAATATATGAGCCCACCTGTTTGTAAGCAGTATCGTTGTGTGCAGTAGTATTTTCCCAGACCGATGTTTTTCCATTTAAAGACTGTGCCTAAAATTTGCTGGCCCGTTCGTATGATGGCGCTATATACCTTTTTTATAACAACAGAATACATAAAATTTATCAACACCCTAAGTTTAGTTTTAATTTCTTTTCTCCATGTTTTAAGTAAATAATGATTCGATATCTCAGACTTGAAAACCCGTTTTTAATATTGTGAAAACCGCTCATTTATAAAGACCGATGCATTACTTATTCAATAGGTGAGTAAATCAGTAGACGGGTCATGGAATGCCCTCGGGCTTAAATTAGGCACTATAAATATGCTAAATACGGGACAGCTGGAGAAATCTTTCATTGCTTAATATTAAACCTTAGACTACTATATCTAGAAGGTTGCAGAAAAAACCTAGTTGGCTGATATTTAAAGATTGAAATTGAAACAAGTGTTGAATTTCCTCACCAATTCCCTTTCCAACTAAAAAACTGTAGTGATTGGCGCCGCCACGCGTCTCCATGATCACACTCTCTGCATTTTAACTGAACGTGGGGGTTTCATTTGCATGCAGGTGTGTATGTGTGTGCAATGAACCGCTTACCTGGAATTCCGAAGGGAACAGCACGACACTCAAATGGAAAACTTGAATAACAAAAGACGCCTGAAGGAGGCGACGTATTGCATTTAGTAGGTAGTAGGATCGGCCAAAGGTTATTTGATAGTTATTGTAGGCGTTTTATACGATACTTCGCCCGAATTATCGGTAGCAAAGTCGGTGATGTTGGTACGCCGCGCCGACGGCTACGTGATTAAGGTTTATCGACCTATAGGCTAGTTTGGATGAGAACGGGAAGGTTGTGGCCTACTCTTTGATTTGCCGGTTTCACTCTTAATCATATGGGGTTTTGAGCCTGTGGCTTTTTGGGTACACCATATTTTTGTATCCGGACAACTACCCTCCAGACAACTATCCCCGGACGACTACCCCCCACCCCGGATAATTACCCCCTGTACATTTATCCAGAGTCCAGGGCCGAAATCCCCAAGATAAATGTGCGTATTGTACATGCTAAAAGATACATTATAGAGTCCATCAAAATGTCTCGTTTTTCAGTTCAGCTTGTATTGGTTTCGAAGTTCAGACTTTAACTGTACGTAGGGTCTCATTTGCATGCAGTCGTGTAATCCTATAGTCATATGACAGGTGCGTCCTCTACGAAAGGTAGCTTCACGATGGTGAAGAGAGGATAAGGGATGTTGGACCGCAAATCGTAAAATCAACTCAAAACGTAATAATAAGCAAAAAATCATAAAAATCAACGCAATTCGTAATAATTTTTTTGTTACGAAAAAAGCCGCAAAACATAAAAGTGGGGTCACGCAAAACGTAAGAACAACGAGGTAAAAACAATGACTCAAATCGTATAAAACCTTGGTTGATAAAGAAAAAGATAGTGGTTAACCCCTATGACTATAAATGCACAGACCTCTGTCAAGCACCTTGGTCGCCTATAAAAACAGTCATACCCCGCCCCACTCGTTCAGATCATCACTAAGTTGCAATAGCTGTTTTAACATTTCAACCACCACCCCACTTCTAACATGCACAGATCCTCACCCCCTTCTAAATCACCAATAACATTTGTCATCTGTTAATGAAAAAATCCCAGAAAAAGTCAAATGAATCCATGAATCTTAACCCTCCCCACCACAAATTTTTCAAACAATATAAAAAATAATAAAAAATGGATGTTTGACAGTGCCATCATTTGGATGCTAACCAAATCATAAATCCTCACATGCTCCCGATCATCGCCAATATTTAATAAAAAATTAAAGGGAAAAAGACCAAACCTATTTTTAGAGGTATTTTTTATTGAGTACTTGCTGCTTGCCCTAGAATAATTTATGAACAAGCAGTGCAGAACACTGCACTGGAATTTTATGAGCGTCATACTGGTTGGCGTTTTCTTCACATGACTGCCAGAATTGACAATAACACCATGATGATAATAACTGGAACAAACTGATTTCAAGGGGATGAGAAAATGTCGAGGAGGGCGTTGCGCTACATACGGTATTTTATTCTAGGAAGGTGCAAACGCTGCAGTAATTTTGAGAAAAAACACCATTGAGAGTCAAGGGCACGAAATTAATGATGGCAAATGACCCTTCCATTTCCTATCTATTTTAAATTCATTTGGTCAAACAGTAAAATTGGCCATTTGTAAACAAACGAATGTACAATTCTTCTTATCAACATTAATTATTTTTTATTTTTTCTAAAATTTAAATCTTACAAACTTGATAAATTTGGCTTGAATTGTTTGTTCCAATATTGAGAAGGTGATCGATTTACTTGTCATCTTAGATTCAGTGATCAATTTTAATAATCAATTAAATTAAAATCCAAATCAGCTTTAGATAAACGTAAAGAATTCTTCTCTAACTTCCTTAGAAAACATATAGGTAAATTACAGGAACTAAAGTCTTTAATGACGAAACCAAATGATCTCAAATTAACAACGAAAGCTACACATTTTAGAATTAGACAATTTTAGACAAAAATTAAATTTTGACATGCATATTTCTCAGGTATGTACTAAAGCCAATAAGAAACTTGGGATGATCAAGCGTTTTTTTTAATTGTTAGATAAGCATTCATTTGTTCAGCTTTATAAATCGATCATTCGACCTCAACTGGAATACTGTAGCCCAGTTTGGCAACACATTTTCTTGAGGGATTGCGATAAATTGGGAAAAATTCAACAACGAGCGACCCGTATGATAAAAGAAATACGATCAAATTGTTATGAAAGGCGTTTGCAGTTGTTAAACATTCCCACCCTTCACTATAGAAGATTGAGATCTGCACTAATTCAAGTTTTTCGGATATTTAAAGGGTATGACAAAATTGAATACACCCAATTCTTTAAGTTAGTTGAGAATTCTAGGACAAGAGGTCATAAGTTGAAACTGTCTAAAGGTTCTACAGGTTAAGAGTAAGAGTTCGTCAGAAATTCTTTTCCATTTTTATTGTAAACTTTGGAACAACTTGCCCGCAAATCTTATTGAATCTGATACACTAAACACTTTTAAATCCCGGCTGGAGGAACACTGGCGTTGTCACCCGCTGAATTTTGCCCCTTATGAGAGGTTTGGGAATAGCTACTTACAGATGGACACACAAGCCTAAGGCTTTATACGTCTCAAAATCAAGGTAGATCAAGGTAGAAGGTAAATAACTAAAGATTTAATTGTAGACATGTTTCGGACCCGAAAACTATTAGGCCTAATAGTTTTTCTGATCGGTTTAAAATGTTTTCTATGGTTATAAGGATAAAAGTCACGGTAATGCGGTGTCATTGGAAAAACACATTGCCCCAGAAATCAAAGCAAATTATGAAAAAGCGGGGAATCTCTAAATACAGATATAGGGCCTAGGTACTTTATTTCACCATCATTTTAAAGGAAATTACGTGTTTGTATGTGATCATTCTTTAATTCATGGTGTGTTTGCATCTTAAAAATGATGGATTAGCAGCAAAGAGACAAAGAGAGGCAAGAAAATCGCGCAAAATGTGCACTACATGGCATAGGTCCCTAAGTACCCGGGAATAATTTTCAATGTTGTAATGGTGGTAATTGTCAAAAGTGGAGAAAGGCCGCAGAGAGTACAGACGAATTAAAAACTTACTATGCAGAGAAACTGACCAAACTAGACAGTTGGAACTCACAGAACAGTGTCGGGATATTGAAAAACATTCTCAAGAGGGTAAGATAGATGTAATATACAGAAGAGTGAAACAGATTTCTTCAGTGAGAAAAACAAGTCAGGACAAACAGGTTGTGTTGGAAAATGCCCATGGGAACCTTCGAACAGTGACTTACATCAAGAACAGATGGAAGCAATGTATGGAAGAAGTATATGTAAGAGGGAACGACCAGGTATAATATCCTTGAAAGATCAGGAGAAGGTGGAAGATTTATTTATTTATTTATTTATTTATTCGAAGATGACAAATCTGGACCTGATTTGTTAGAGAGTGAGGTGAGCTCGGTCATAGGCTGCAGGGAAATAACAGAAGGTGAGGATGGAATACCAGCAGAATTTATAAATGAGGCAAAGAAGTAAGGGAACTTGGCCTCAAGATTTTTGTAAGAGTATACCGTTACCACAAGAGAATCGGAAAAAAACGCCACCTGATGTGAAGAACACCGAGCCATCAGTCTGATCTCCTGAGAGTAATTAGCACCCGAATAGAGAGCAAGGCAAATGATTGGATTGAAGAAGATCAGTTTAAATTTAGAAAGGGTTGTGGTAATAGAGATGCAATTGGTGTGATTTGTATCTTAGGAGAACGCTGTATAGAATTTCAACAGGATATATATGTCTGCTTTGTAGACTTCAAGAAAGCATTCGATAGAGTTAACTGGCCCAAGCTGATTGAAGTGCTGAAAATATTGGAGTAGATTGGAAGGACAGAAGATTAGTGGCAAAACTGTACATGAGACAGATGGCTACTGTACGCACAAAGTCTGGCAACACCGACCCAGCCATCATCGAAAGAGGTGTACGCAGGGATATCTTATATCGCCAAAGTTATTCAACAATTATGCAGAAGAAATTAAAAAAAACCGCTATTGTTGATGTAGAAGAAGTAAATGCTGAAGGTAAGCTTTTAAAACAAGTACGCTTTGCTGAAGACCAAGCAATAATAGCAGTAACAGAAGAAGTATTACAGATCATGAAGTACTGCACACACCGAGTTATAAATAACTATGGAATGAAAATCAACATCAAGAAGACCAAGGTGATGAAGATCGGTAGATAGAGACAGAGACACAGGTCAGTGTCCAAGTGAAAGGACAACTCCTAGAGCAAGTGCAACAGTTTAAATACTTGGGAAGTATACTATCTTAAGATGGTCACTGTGAAAAGGACATCAGAGTAACAGTGTCGATGGCAAAGGCATCATTTGAACAGAATAAAGAATTATTCACTGGCAGCATTTGTCTCCAGTTGTGGAAAAAGGTTGGTCAAGTCGTTGGTCTGGAGTGTGTTGATGTACGGCTCTGATACATAAACCTTGAGGAATGATGACAGAAAAAGATAGAGGCATGTGAGATTTGGATTGGAAGGAAAAGGTGTAACATCAAGTGGACAGACAGGATTAGCAACATAGAGGTTCTACGAAGAGTTGATGAATCGCATCTAATGATAGCATATAACATCAAGGAAAGGAAGAAGAGATGGAATGGGCACATAATACGACACGATAGTCTTGTGAAAAATTTGATAGAAGGACGAATGGTAGGCAAAATACCAAGAGGAAGAAAGAGAAAAAATATGCTTGATGATATACGGAGTGGAAGGAGCTACAAGGAGATGAAGAGAGATGCAGAAGACCGGAAGTATTGGAGTAAAATGCTATGAAGGACCTACCTTGTGGCAGAACACTATTGACTAATTGTGATTTAAAGAAGACAGGGCCCTCGTCGGGAAAGGCTGGGCCCCCGTCGGGGAAGATTGACCATCCTCGTCAGGGAAAAATTAAATTGTGTAAATGTTTCAGAGAAAATACACACAGATTAACACAAGGGGTCATCTAGGAGGCTGGCGCAAAGCCGAAGCTCCTCGAGATACGAGTACTTGTTTCTCATCATTTGCTTTCTCAAACGACATGTCCGTTAAAATCGAAATATCTCGCTTACGAACGTTGTGAGGGATGGTTATTTTTCGAGGTCCAGTTGTTATTATATTTTTAATATGTATCTAATAAACTTAAAGATTTAACGATAGTTATGGCCACATGATCATTATATTTTTAAATCATGAATATCGTCATATAATCATTGTCATCATAAATCATATAAAAATTAATAAATGCATAAAATAACGGCCCATATCAGGGGCAGATCCAGGATCCAGCGAAATACGCAATAAAAAAAAAACGGGTTTGCCCATATTAGACCAGGCGCCTCTAATATAAGAGGAGGGAGAAGCTCAACTACGTTTTGTCAATATTAGGGGGACGCTAACCAACAAGAGTTGAGACATTGTTTTACGTTTTGCGCTCCCAGGGACCGTAAAACATAACACAACCGCAAACCGTAATAAAACACGTCGTTTTTTCGTAACAAAACAATTTGGAGTTCGATTTATGTGATATGAAATTTTTAGGATAAATTGTTATCTAAATTGATTTCTAAAAAAAAAAAATACAGAATGGAGAGAGGGAATGGCAAATCAGTTACATTCATTTTTTTTTACATTTTTGTCTCTTCCAGTTCTTTAATTTGGTTGAACCACAGATCTGTCTGTTGTGCCCAATCGGACGTCAATGGATGCTGTGAGATGCTTTGACGGCAAGAGAAAACGGGACCGGGATGTAAATCTACCACAAATCCCTGGTGCACTTCGCGCTACGATGAAACGTTCCACTGGCTTTACCCCCCAACATGCTAATGTTGGGGTTAGCCTGCCAACTGATCTGAAAACAACTCTTTTAAGAAGTAAGTGTATGACGTAACTTCCATCTGTATTATTTTATAATACCACTTTTCATATTTTTTTTTCGTTTCCCTCCTTTCTTAAGGACTACAATTTTTGATTATTAGACCTACTATTTTTTGTTTACGTTTACTGTGAGATCTCACGAGTCGAGTCACAAAAATATTCAAGTTTATGGTATTAATTTTCGTATACCTCTTACAATATTACTAATTAGAAGCAAATCATCTGCATAAAGAAGATAATTTATAAAACAATTTTCAATTTGTATTTTTTCATTATCTTCACTCTGATTGAGAACATAACTTAAATCATTCATAAAGATATGAAAAGTAGGGAAGATAAAGGTGATCCCTGTTGGATACCAGTCGAACATTTAAATTGAAATATTTTACCAACAATAAGAATCAAGGAAATGCCTCTATAATTTTCATGTTTTATCATAATTACCATCTTCATCA
>JAOTQE010132586.1:0-12042 GCA_025631205.1 Nesometra sesokonis
CCCCCCCCCCCCCCCCCCCGTTGCGCCGCCACTGTCTGCCGCATATCTTTTAATCATTTCGACTCTTCTGCTCATCCAATACAGTAAAACCGGGCAAATTTATATAGGGATGATTTTTTTTAAAGATCGAAATAACCTAAATGACAAAGATAAGGCGGAGGTGGGGTGTTATGAATTTTGCCTACCAAACCCTCCTTAATTTGAAGCTTTTTTGGGGAACGGTTAACAGAATAACATTCTAATTCCTATATCCAAAAACCCGTGCCTCAGTTGCGTTTCATTAAATTATTGAACACCCTGGCTGCCTTGTTCTAAAATATGTTTAAAATGAATAAACAGCTGTAATGCAAATCCACACAAGTTTGATTGAAAGGTTTGTTGGTAAAGTTAAAAATTCACAAGGCAATCGTTAACGATTACACCCTCGCCTGTATTTTTCAACCTAACATGTCTGAATCTTCGGGTTTCTGTAGACGGAAGCTATAACTGCCCCGCATAGACCCTAATTATAATTTAACCAGCTTAATATACAATTATAATTTAACCAGCTTATTAACTTGTATACCTGCCAACTTTTTTTAGCTCCGATGCGTGAGACAAACCCCGCCACCAGCATCTGGGCCAATCCTCTCCCATTAAAAAAAAAACAAAACAAAAAAAACGTCATCTGACCATTTTTTTGGGCCGTTTCTGCCCAAATTATCGCCGTTTTGGGGCGGTTTTTACCGTAATTTGTTCTATATAATATCATACGTGAGAAACACTATTTGGATGACTGTTTATGAATGAGAATTCTGCTAATGCGTGAGATAAATGACTTTATGCGCAATGTTATGTTAACAATAGGTTCCAATGCGTGAGCCTCACGCATAATGCGTGAGAGTTGGCAGGTATAAACTTGTGAACTTCAGGGTATTGTCAATTTTGTTCAGGTCATTTCTGATTAATTTGAGCTCAATGAACCACTGAAAAAAGGCTGAGAAGTGTCAGTGGTTTTGGTAGTGTTTTAACTAAGTATTGTTCTGACCCCTTAGGCCTAATAATCTCCCGACTACCATACAGTCGACCTTCTCATTTACGATCTTCTCATTTACAAACTTTCTATTTTACATACACTATTCAGTCAATTACGTCATTAAAACAATGGCTATTTATGTAATTATTTGACAATTGTTCATTGATATTTATTTGTTTTTCATATTTTTCTCCTACTTCATTTAAAAGCACAAAATAAACCATTGCAAATAAGGAGGCCTTATTTGACCAGTTTTCATGAACCTTCTCATTTACTTTCTAATTTACACCTTCCAGTTCGAGGATTGTGTAAATGAGGTCGACTGTAATACTACAATTTTTAACATTTTACACTAGTGACCTCCCAGTGACACTTGACCCTGAGCTGAAAGTGAGAAGGGTCGGTGGTTGTTAATGACCAAGTTTAATTGCAAAATTAGTTTTTATTTTGATGGACACTAATGACCTTTGACCAACTATGATTCAGCACTAAAAATTTAATGGATCATTCCTGATCAATGTTCAATTGAACCATTCTGAACATCATCAATGGCCTCTAAGAGACCCCTGACCCCAGGTGTGGAAGTAGAAAGTTTCAATGGTTCTTAATGACCTAGTATGATTACATTAATGAGTGACCATGTACAGGCAAAAATACAGGCAATCTGAGCTCACTGCAGTACCTATTCCAGAGGCGGATCCAGGAATTTTTCAGGTCCAGGTGGGCGTAGTTGCGGGTTTGTTTCTGACGAGCAAAAAAGGGTATCACCCCATTTTGCGTGTTCTGGTGCCCTGGTTTGGTCTATTTTTGATTTTTGTGGTCAATTTTACACCCGACACCCCTCATATAAGGGAGTGTGCAACGTTTTGGCGATAATGAGGGCGCGCGCCGACTGGGTCCCTAAATCCGCCCCTGTTATTCTCAATCCCTTTGCAACTGTACTTTCAATGTGTGTCTTTCAATTTTCTCGACGAACAAACCAAACGGCCACACACTTTCCCATATGATTATTTAAAAATAGCAAAATAACGTGTAGACCACTTTTCTAATTATTATTAAATGTAAGCCCATGCTGTGAACTGTGATTTAATCGATAATAAACCCGACTAAATGCTTCGGGAAAATTCACGCAAAGCACGGGCAGATGCACACTTTTAGAAAAGGAGGGGGTAGAGTCAAAGCTCTAGCAATGGTGGCGCCAGCGGGGAGGGGAAGGGTCTCCGTCGGGGAAGGCTCCCACTCAACGCCCCCCCCCCCCTCCGTCGGGCAAATCTTGGCACCACTGCTCTAGGGGGTCCGGGGCATGCTCTCCATGAAATTTGGGCTAGTGTTGAGGGAGGAATTCTTGTCTTATGATTGCCGAACACTTTTCGTTTTACATAGAATGTTAATACGGTTTTTATATATTTTACTTCCTGAAAGGTAGGAGACAAAGCTCAATTAAACTACAGTAGTAATGGGAATAGAACTAATTAAAATGCTATCCTCAAGTCATTCATCTGATTTTGTGTTAAATAGGTTTTTGTACGCATGGGCGGCGGAAGGTGGAATGGGATGGGAAAGGGGGACCCTCCCCCCCCCCCCAATGTTATCTCTACAAAATAACTTCCATTTGCTTATCGAATTCTAATGTGGCTAGGGTAACTGAGCAAAATTTAACCTCGTACGCTTAATATTTGTAAGTGCCCTGGCTGGACTATACCAACATCTGTTACAACTAGACGTTTAAATATATCATACATTACACATGCACTAATAAATTTAATAATGAAAGGTTACAGGCTTGAGATAAAAGCATGTACATTATAGGCAGGGGAGGATTTGGGGTAGCGGCGCGCGCCTCCCCCAACTATTATAGCCAAAACGTAGTTGTTCCCACTTAAATACAAATAGACCCACATATGGGCCATGCCAAAGTGGTACCAAAACATGCTTTTTTGCTGGTCAAAATCAAAACCGGGAACCACCTTCCACCAGGGCCTGGAAAGGTGCGCCGCCCCACCCACCCTTTTTTTGCCGGACCCTGGATCCGCCCCTGATAAGAAACCAGATGGAAAGAAAGTAATGGTAAGACTTAACGAACCTGAGTTATTGAACAATTAGTTATCTTCTCTGTACTTGCAATACAACTTAAGGGGTGAGGGCGGAAAAAATATACAGTATCAAGTATTAACATTGTCTATAAAACGAAAACATTCAGCAATCTTAAGACAAGAATTAATCCATTAACACATTATCCATATTTTACTATTTATAGTTGATACTAAACTGTTTTCAGCTTCTGAAATAGGAGTTTTTTAATGGTTTAATAATATTGACCCGCTAAAGCCACAGTTGAATATTAATATGCATAATACATAAATCAACCAGCTGCAAAACACAGACCTGTCTGAACTAAATTATGAAATCCACAAACTGAAAATGTAGGCAATCAATGCCGACGCTAATTCTGTAAACTGGGTATCAGTTCATAGCTCCAATCGCATTATGGTCTCTCAATTGCCATATTTTTACCTCGAGAAAAAATTACCATCCTTCACAATAAAACCATCCATATTTATAAATATCAAATACATATATTAATATTTTTTTTATTTCTAATTAATGTCCACTATGGTAGTTTAACAAAAATTTAAAAAAAAATAAATGCAAATTTGCTTCTTCCTGAAAGAAAAAATACTACCATCAAACGAATTTAATAAAAAATAAAACTTTCTGAAAACGTGTAATATTTACAACTTTTAATGCTATTTATATTAGATACTCTGACCTGAGATTTTTTTTATATAAAACTATATAATCATTTTTTAAACTAAAATATAATAACATATGAAACTATAAATAATAAATATTAAGGATTAATGTTTACAAAACGGTCCCTGTTATATGAATCTGACTATTACAATATTGAAATTACATTGTTTCAATATAATGAAAACTTATTATTTGGCTTAATTATTGCAAAAATTCAGTAGCACAATTTTAATGGGGATCTGATAAAACCATGTGAAATAATGATAATAAAGATATGTGACATTTATATAGTGATTATTGCCAAGTCCTCTAAGTACTTCACAATGATTACCCTAGGCATTGGAACACCTATGGAATGCAATCCATTCCATAATGTAGCAGCCTTAATCAGCGCATATGGCATTTGTACCTCCCGGGTACCCACTTATACTCCTGGGTGGAGGCAACCTGAATAAAGTGTCTTGCCTAGGAATACAAACAGCTGACCAGCGTGAGCCTCTAACCACTGACCTTGTGATTGGAAGTCCGAAATGCAACAGCTGCGCCAACTGCTTCCACAAAATAATCACTGTTGGTTGATGTCTGTGTAGTTGCCCCATTGAACTTTGAAACATCTGAGTTGTGGCTGCATTATTGGTCAATCATCCAAATACCTCAAACAAATCAGGAGAGTTGAAAGTACTCTCCTTATTTGCGATGAATCAAGATGGCTGTCAATAAGTAACAAACTTAAAGGGCAGGTTCACCCAAAAAATTACTATTCATTATATGTTTTAGTTATCCATGAAAAGCATATTCAGCCTATAGCATATTCAGCCTATAGCATATTCAGCCCTATTTGGGAATTTTTAGGATTTGTTTTCACCTTGAGTCTGATGAATTAACAATCGAATTCATCCCTATTCTTTTACACACAAAATAGCAAAGTTGGTAATGTTTTATAATCAAATAAAAATGGCTCTTTATCGTACTATATAAAAACATCAGAAATGAACAATTTTGGCTAAAACACACAAGAAAAATTATTTTTCTATATATTTTTAGAATGACCGTTGATTTTTCACAATTTATTTAAAATACCCATTTTTCAGACAATTTTTTTCGTCTATTTCACCAATAATTATGATAGGTAAAACGAATCATAAAACTTTAGAGACAGGGCTGAATATACTTTTTATGATAAACTAAAATATATAAGGAAGATAATTTCTTTGCGTGAACCAGCCCTTTAACAAACATCATACCTGAGATGTCATCGCAAAATGAGTTGTGTTGTAGCAAAATTGAGCTATCATTATTATGATAAATGATATTAGGCCAAACAAAAATTACCCGGTCTCTGGTCAGTCCTATTTTCCAGAACTGATGCGGCAATGCGGTTTTTTTTAATTGGTAAAGTAAATTCAGTAATATTTTAAATATACCAGTAGTTGGAATTGCCTAGTTGAAGCCTCAAACTGTAGGTGGTGATGTTGTGTATACGGAAAAAAAACATTGATGCGCTAGGTCTAGATCGACGACGCGCGCCAACCAGAGACCATCATGTCTCCTTTACAAAGTGTAAATGTAAAAAGCATGTTTTGTAATTTTAAGATTTAAGTCAGATTTAAAAAAAAATCTCATACTCAATTTCAATTTTCAATTTCAATTGAAATTGAGTATGAGATTTTTTTTAATTTATGACTTAAATCTTATAATTACAAAACATGCTTTTTACATTTACACTTTGTATTTTAAAAACTGATTTTCTGCCTATATTTGTGAATTTCTCAAAATGACACGGCATACAACAACTCATTTTGTCACGGTACCTTACATATTCTAATGGAACAGCCTATCACAGAATGATTGTCAGTTTGAAGAATATTAACGAAGCATAGTGAACAAACTTATGTGATCAGACACTCTGCATAGATTCATAGAACTTCTTAAGGAACAATCAGACGCGTATCCAGGATCTAGGGTATGGGGAGCTCAATCACCCATAGTTGAAGAAATTGGCGCAGCGGTGGCGTTTCGGGATTCCAATCACGAGGTCGGTGGTTCGAGACTCACTCTGGTCGACTGTTTGTGTTCCTAGGAAAGACAATTTATCCACGTTGCCTCTCTCCACCCAGAAGTATAAATGGTACCTGGAAGGTACAAATGCCATATGCGCCGATTACGGCTGCAACATTATGGAATGGATTGTATTCCATAGGTGTTTGTCCCAATGACTGGGGGTAATAATTGTGAAGCGCTTAGAGGCATTGGCAATAAGTGCTATATAAATGTCACATTATTAATCCCAGACAATAAAAAAAATGTTATTTTTTCCTTCCACGTGTCTATTAAACTTTTTTTTCTTTTCCTGTCAAGGGCATTCTCAATTCTTTTGAAGAGGGCAAGTACAACTTTCATTTGATAGATTTCTACCTCAGACGGGAGTGCTCGAGCACCCCAACCACCAACTCTACATGTTCCACTGTATTCATTATTACATAAAGAGCAACAAGTGAAGGTTTATTAATTATACAGCTTCAGCAAACCCTATACGATCAGCACCCTTGTCAAACTCTGTGTAGAATTTTCCTAGAAATACATCACCAAGGATCCAAAGAGGACCTGATGGAACATCAAGAGCTTGGAAACCGCTCAAGCAAATTGTGTCACTGCCCTGTGGAACCTGCAAAATTAAATAAACAAATTAACGTACAAAAACAAAAATGCATTATATAAACATGTTATCTTTTCTATCATTTACCTTGAACTTTAAAAGATACGATGTGTTGGAGGGGAAGGGTTTGAATGTCATCAGGTTATCCACAGAGCTCCCAAGTTGAAAAACCGGAAATACTGAAGATTTTGTCGGCCAGCGTTTTAGGGTACTTGGGCATGTAAATGTGCAATTATATAAATAACAATGCTTTATCTATTACAAATGAAAAGGTGTTTACTGTTATATTTGGTACAATTCTTGGCAAAGGAACTTTCATAGCATAATTTGATGTTCAAAAATAGAAAAAAAAATACTAAAATCCTGGAGATAATCATGAAAAATCCAAATTCCTGGAGAAATTTGGGCATTTCCTGGAGCCCGGGAGATAATGCTTATATTCCTGGAGACTTGGGAGCTCTTTATCCATAGTGAATACATATTTTTAGCAAAAAAAATGAATCAATTGCTGTCCATCTGTTTCATAGAGTTTTTACTAAGCCTACAAAATCATAATTGTACACCTATTGATTTTTATAATACCAATGTGACAATGAGCATTCAAAACCGTACACAGACAGAAGTAGTAACAATAATAACTTTTATCAACACCAAATATAATTGTGGTGCATCACACAACACATCAGAAAAACATATTTAACCCTGGCAACCTTAGGTTGAAATTAAACCTTTGACTGATAAGGTTTGCAATTGATGGAATTATGAGACAAAGATAATAGGAATTTTATGGATTTTTTTAGATCAGAACTGTAAATATGTAATTTAAAAGATTTCACCACTGACTGAATGTGATAAATGGAGACCTTGTCCCCAACACTAAATGCAATGTTTACAAATTCATTGTTTTTTGTCTGTCAAAGTGAAACTAACTAAAGATTTGTTATTTTAAATATTTGTACATATGTGGCAGAGCCAAGCCTAAGGAGGCATATGCTGAAAGACTAAAAATGGAGTTATTTATGAACTATGAAACTACACATTATTATCTTTAAACTGCAGGTTCACTCAATAAATTACTTTTCATTATATGCTTTAGTTTCATAAAAAGTATATTCAGCCCTATTTGGGAATTTTTAGGATTTTTTCCCCTTGAGTCTCATGAATTAAAAAATATATATAAAAATAAACGCTAGATTTTATCCCTATTCTTTTACACACAAAAGAGCAAAGTGGGTAATTTTTTATTATCAAATAAAAATGACTATTTTACACTTTATAAAAACATCAGAAATGCACAATTTTGGTTAAAGCACACAAGAAAAGTATTTTCTATGTATTTTTAGAATGACCATTGATTATTCACAATTTATTTAAAATGCCCCTCTTTCAGACAATTTGTATGCAAAAGAATAGGAATTCTATCTTGTAATTTGAACTATCCCCCACTTGCCAATTTTCGTCTATTTCACCAATAATTATGATAGGCAAAATGATAGTAAAAATTCAGAAACAGGGCTGAATATACTTTTTATGATAAACTAAAACATATAAGGAAGATAATTTTTTTGGGTGAATCTGCCCTTTAACATGCAAAAAAAAAGAGTCAAGTTTCTGCAAACTACATTTGAAAATTTATATCAGTATACTGTGACTAAGCAGGTTAATTTTAAATTGCATTTTTTAAACATTTCTTGATCATATATCTGAAAATTGTTAATGTAGCGCACACCCCTATTATGTCTAAACGTAGTTGCACCCCCCCACCCTATACTAGGTGTGCCGGGTCAAAAATTCACCATAAAAACCATTAACAAGGGCCAAAATAGGGTACCTGAGCACTAAAATGGGAAAATGACCTTTTTTTTTGCTTGTCAGAAAAAAAACAGGGAACCACACCCACCCAGATCTGGAAAAGTGCACCCCTCCCCCTCCTTTCGGTGGATCCTGGAACTGCCCGTAACCATTTTCTTGTTTGTTTCTGCCTATTGTGAAACACGAGTTTTGCAACTCATGCCTTGGCTCTGCCTAATTGTAATTATTAAAACAATTGTGCTTTCAATTATGAATTTAGTTCAGGTAACTATCCAAAAACAGAATAGCATTCGAACCAAAATTCTGTATTTTCCGTTTGAAGTATAGAAATAATACTCATAAACCTCAGTATGATAATTCTACACCATTCACAAGTTAAATGCTTTTAGATTAGTTAGGCCAAGTCTAGATGGGCCCAATTGTAGACATCAGGCTTGTCTCTAGGACAGTAGGCCTAAAGCCAGAAATATCAAAAAATATTTTACTTGCTGTGGCAAAATTTTGTACTTGTCTGCAACTCGTTAAGTATTTTTCCACAGCTTGTAAAATATTGTTTATATCCCCTCAAAGGCATACAATTTGATATATAACTATACAAACCTTGAGTACATAGTCATTTGGAGTCAGGTAAAATGCTTTTCTTCCAAGAACAAAACCAATATCAGGCAATGATGATACTTTTTTGCAATCAAAGAAAAACTATAAAGAGATAAAAAAAAAATCCATATAAGCATTTATATAAACGTCTAGGGGATAGGGGACCAAGTTGTGAGAACGAAGGCTTACTATTTTAATTCACCTCTGATGTGAGCATCATCATGGCCGAGAATCCGAAAGTAAGGAAATGATATTCTGAATACATAACATAGTACAAGAGCTTGAAGGTTTGCATAATGAGATATCAATAAACATAACGTTTGCGGTACACCATGTGTGTAGTTGTAAGCTACTCAACGTTTCGATTGAAGCACATCCATTGAAACGTTGAGTAGCTTACAACTACACACGTGGTGTACCGTAAACGTTATATTTTTATAATAAAAGAGCTTTCAAAACTTGACAACATGGGATGTGGAATGTACCGACATCATCCCAATACCATTGTGCATGGCCGAACTATGCGTCTTCAGTTGTCGACCTGCAATAGTATCTAAGATGAGAAACACAAAAATCCATATTATGATTTATATAAACATCTAGGGGATAGGGGACTGCACAGTGAGAAGACATGCTTATTATTGTTCAGGGGACTGCACAGTGAGAAGACATGCTTATTATTGTTCAGGGGACTGCACAGTGAGAAGACATGCTTATTATTGTTCAATCTGACGTGAGCCTGAGAATCGAAAAGCGAGGTGCTGATATTCCGAATATATGACATAATAAAGAGCTTTCAAAATATAATACGGAATGTGGAATGTACTGACCTCATTCCAATACTACTATACCTGCCAACTCTCACGCATTATGCGCGAGTCTCACGCATTGGGGTCTATTTTTGACGTCTCACCCATAAATTAATTTATCTCACGCATTAGCAAAATTCTCACTCAAAAACAGTCATTTCAATAGATTTCCTCAGACATGACACAATATAGAGTAAAATATGGTGAAAACCGCCCCAAAACACCGATATTTAGGCGAGAAACGGTTCAAATATAGTTTTTTTTTTGTGCTTGTCCGATCGAAATGGGAGAGGATGTGGCCCAGATAGTGGTGGCGGGGTTAGTCTCACGCATTGGAGCTAAAAAAAGTTGGCAGGTATATACTACTGTGCATGGCCGATGCATCTTGTGTCGTGGCCCTGTAACAGTATCTGCGATGGTCATCAGGTGATTTTGCATCCATGCCAGAACACCGTACCAATGATGATGGAAGAGGTTTAAACACAATCAACAACAACAAGTAGACGAAAACACAAAAGACGGTTTCTCCAAATTTATGAAGATTTTGCCTCTATTACTCAAACTTTATGAATATAAATATTCGTATACCACAAGGCTCAATATTAGGTCCATTACTTTTTATTATTTATGTTTACCAGATTTTATGCCATGTAAATGTGTAATGTATGCGGATAATACCACTATTCTTTGTAATTCCTCTGACCTATTCATCCTCTAATATGAACTAAATTCCTGTTTAAACAAAATTGCTAATTGGTTTGAAATAAACAAACATAAATTAAATATTAAAAAGAGAATCTAATGATATTTTGAACAAACCACATTCTCCCTAAATTATAAAAATTATTTCTATTTTTTTCAATGGATCAAATATTGGAATATCTCCCACGGTAAAAGAACCTTTAATTACCGTTCATCAAAAAGCTGAAATGAACTTTCAAATGAATTAAAAATAAACTTTAGAGATATATCGTTACTTTTATTTAAACATTTTATTAAAACAGATTTTCATTCAATTTTCTTTAAGATTTAATTCTTTTTATATTAACTGTAAATATTTTTTCTCTTTATTTTGTTTTATAACAAGTTACTGTAGTACTATCCTTTTAAAATCAGTGCTCTAGTACTGAAAGTGCCTGTAGTGTATAAAGAAAGAATATATAAATAAATTTATTTGTTGACCTTGATTCAAAAGTGTGTTAATTCATGTATTTGTCATATCCTGTGTGGTGTCAGTGGTATTAAAATCGATTGAACATAGAATGCACACAACAAAGGTCATGAGTAAGTGCATTTATTTTTTTTTTATGGCCCGCTTCTAATGAAAACACACAATCCATTAAAATTAATCTGCATTTTTATGAGTACTTCGATCTGCCCCATTGCAACTTATTTTCCCCTCAGTGAAAATCAGTTAAATGCAGCATCCTGGTTAATAATTATGTACCTATTACCCATAAATGAAGAGCTCTAAACTTTGGGATGAGTAGCTTGGATTTGCTCGCTAGTTTGTTTACATTTACAACCCTAAGTTTTACCAGATTTTTTCATGATCGCATTTAGAAGAATATTACATTTTAGCAATATGATTTTTTCACTATCGACAACAAACCAGCTATTTAATTTTAAAAATTAATTTAACGACATGATACCGATGATTTTGCCATGATTAAGCCATGCAGAGGTGCAGCGCAGCTGAACAAATGATCTCAAACCAAGCGGCAGAACACATGTCAGCCTAGGCTTAGTAGCCTGGGTGTAGTAGAATATTTGTGGGAAAAAAGTAAAGAAAAATTTATTTTTGGTTTTCTGAATCCTTATACTATATAGTGATCCAGAAAAAAAAATCCCCATGCCTGGGATTTGGGCAAAATTCTTTAGAGCACTTTGAAATTTGGGCTATTTTAACCATGAAAAAGCTCTATGTTGGCGCAATAAGATGGAGTAGGGCAAATGAATCTTAATTTATATACACTTACAATTAATTTATGACACTGAAAAATGGCATGGACTTACTTTTATAATGACTTTTTGATATGCTCCTTAATTAAAATTGTTATGATGACGTCATCGTGCCATAATCCAAGATGGCGCCCATTTTTGCGGGAAATACATTAATCTCCCCTTAAAACTGAAGTATATGAGTATTAAAGTGAAAATGACACAATAATTCCAAGTAGGCCCAGTAAAATGTGTTCTATTTTGGTTTTCTGGATCAGTAAACAGTACTATGTAGTGCTGCAGAAAAATCTCCATGTCTTGAGTTTGGTAAATCATGTTTGGAGAACTTCGAAATTTGGAATATTTTTTTTACCATAAAACAGTTCTACATTAACTGTCTATGATGGGGTTATTAATCTTATTTTGTCCACATTTACAGTTGACCTGTGACAATTAAA
>JAOTQE010132597.1:0-12042 GCA_025631205.1 Nesometra sesokonis
GTAATTAGCTAGCTGATTTGCCAGACCCGTCTGAAATACATGCCCTTTGCTAGGCGCGCTTTTGTCGTCTGAAATAAATTGGCGATCGCGCCTAACGAGATGTTCAGCTGAACATTTGCCGGTTTGGCCACGTCAAAAAATCCAAATTTCCAGTCATAAACTTTCAAGTCGGCGACCTCTTGGAGGGATCCCCTTATCTACCTCCACTGGGTCTGCCCCTGTAATTATTGATAATAAAAAGAAATCATAACACCAGCTTTTAAAGCCAATTTCTTTGATTGGTTTCTAAATTGCTCAGTGCAATTTCGAAACTGTACAAGTTGATAAATTGCGCCCAACATAATCATTAGCAATGATTCCTGATGACAACATAATTTATGTCAAAATATTGAATCTTGCCACGATGGCGTGTATCTCATTGCTTGGAGTATACATTATACTTTCTTACTTGAAGTTAATTAGTGGTCATTTCAGATAAAGGAGTACTTGTTTTTAACCTTGTGCTAGTACTCCTTTTTAGTTGCCTAGGCTTAAACAAAATCTCTTAAGCAACTTTTTTGCTGTTTCAGATGTTTTTTTTTGTAATTTTACTTTCAATAGAACTATCTTACGTCTGCTTTCCCCAGTGAGTGTAATGTCTCTAATGTCTTGTGCTGTAATAGATATTCCATACATGGACCAGATAGGTTGTCTTCCATCTCAGTTTCTTCCATCACCAGTATTGATAACATCTGTTCAAGATGATTAGGGATGTTACTCTCCTGAACTGGCTTCTTGTCATCTAGAATCGGAAATAAACAATTAGCAAGGTTCACTAATCAACTTAAAGTAAAAAAGTATAATGCATACTCCAAGCAATGAGATACACGCCATCGTGACAGGATTCAATATTTCAACATAAATTTGTCATCATCAGGAATTAAAAGAAAATTCAGTCCTGATGACAAAATTTATGTCGAAAAATGAATGAATGAATCCTGTCACAATGACGTGTATCTCATTCCTTGAAGTATACAAGCTTAATAAACATCCCTATGATTTAGGGCGAGGATAATAATACTGCTTGTTCACATAGACCTGGTATTATAGTAGCAGTCACACTGTTGTTTAAATGGCCCTAATGTATAAAGTAACTCAAGCAGAGCATACTTAAAAACATCTTAATTAGCTAATTATTAATCATTTTTAAAGTCTGTTACAGTACACTTTGGGAATTTTTTTGAAGAATGCACAAATGTAAAATTTCATGTTTGAATGTTTATTAAGAAAGCCTTCTAAGGCATTTTCATTAAAAAAGTGAGGTCAAGATTAACAATAAGTAGATTGGGTCCAAAAAAAGCGAAGGATGTGATTTCTTATTAATCAATGTTATTTTGGCAATAAAAATAAAATTGAGTGTCAAAATATATTTCACAGACTCATTGTAATTTGTTTTGTATTTCTTTGAATATTATGTTATTGTAGATTTTGATATAAGGCTGACCTAATCTCTAATTAAGGTGGTTGCATGATTAATTCTTGGTTATCCTTAGCTGCACCGGGATTAATTTCCTGTCTTCACTAAATTTATGTTGTCAGTCTTGAACAGATTTTCTCTAAATTACATTATATTTAAGTTAAATATTGCATTAGATGGCCATCTTGTTTTGATGGGTTTGTCCAAATTTCCTGTTTAAATGTATTATACAGAATTAGAAACATACTGTACAGGGTACACAAAATATATTATGTAAGACATAACAATGAAACATCTCACCTTTATTGTTGATAAAATAGTGAGTCACTGCTTTCCAATGAAAAATAAAATCCTCTTGAAGAGACTGGGAGGGTGCAAGCTAAGACAAAGGTCAAAATATTTTGTTACATTCAAAGAGTACAAAAAAGCGTTTGTTGTACTTTTCTAATACTGTACAAAATAAGAAGAATTCCAGGGTGGGAAGTATTTTGTGATACAATACACTTAAAGTTATCATCTTTATTATTTCAACTGTTTTCATACTTCCAATTTGGCAACAAACAACTCTTAATTTAAATTGTGGATATTTTTATTATTACTTCTCTAGTTCTACAGTATTTATTATTTATCGTAACTGTATTATAATTGAACACAATTGAAAAAAATACTAGGGCTGCATAAATGAAAAAATGTCAACAAGTGATAAAGTGTTGTTATCATTTTTACCTCAAAAATTTTCATGGATGTTTGGAAATGACCCAAGAAACAATCTATTCACTTTTGGTAAAAATCCATGGTCATCGCATGCGCCTGTGGGTCCTCCGGAAAACATATGGTGTTCAGTGTATGATCTATAGTGTTCTTCACAGTATACAATGATTTTTCATAGACACAAATATTTAGTCAGATCGCAGTCAACTTCACTGTTACTTTCTACACACTGTTCTTAAAATCGTTGTCATTATTGACAACAATAATCAACGCTGTACTGTAGCTTTGCAGTAAACAAAAATCAGCAAAAAAAGGACAGTGTGTGACGAAATTTTAAATGGTTAAATAATCTGCATTCTCAAAAATTTTGGGTGCAAGGCGGAGATTTGCACTCTCCGAGTGTTTCTAGTATTATTTGGATTAAATTATTTGTATGACATTTTGCAGGGGTTTTGTTAATAGCAGGTAACCGATAAAAATTGCTGTCTGTTGGCGGATAAAATCCGCCTGTGAATATGGGTGGAAAGGGGTGGATTCTGTAAATCGTTTTCGAAGTTACCTGATGTGAAATATTTCTTGCCGCCTTAAGTAAAAATTAACAAAACCCCTGCATTTTGGGCAAATTGTTTCACTTATTTTTTTTAATATTTTCGGCAAACCTCTGGTTAAAATATTAAGAAAATAAACAATTTTAAAAGTTTAATTTAATTTTAAAAAACTGTTGAAATTAATTGATAAACTGTTTAAATTAATTTGAGTGATAATAAAAGAAACAAAAGCTGTCCAAACAATGATTATGATGTTAATCAACAGCTTCTGTCTCTGTTATTACACTAAAATTAATTTAAACGGTCAAATGTTTGTGGATTTATAATTAAGAGTATGGTTTTAATCATGCTTCTTCAGTTCAGTTTATAACATGAAAAATAATTACGATTTTACTATTTTATATCGGACACAAGGCTAGACCTAGCCTGTATCTTATGTGATAATTTACACTTGGCTAAGCCCCCTGTTGAATAGCCCAACCTGAGAATGACATATGAAGGGCACTCTTCCCTAGCACCTTCAGGCGACGCACAACACTGACAGTAGGCTGATAGACCTACCTGCCTAGCCTAGGTCTAGGGCACCCCTAGGGCCTAGGCCCTACGTAACATACAGAAATAATATGACGAAAAGTAAAAACGTAATGAGTGATTGCTTACCGCTTCGACAGCACTGTGTAAGGCTGCTGCAAATTTATTGAACATTTTGCCTTTCTTAAATCTAGAGGATAATTCTCCTTTATTCATCGACGTATATTTTTCATAAAATAGTGGTTAAAATAAGTTAAAACTAAATCATTTATTCCCTAACCTTCTAAACACAACTTCCGTAGACAACTTGGCAGCTCTTACTGAGCATGCGTATTCAGTTAGTGTGTTTTCACGATGAAACATTTGTTTTCATTAAATGTCAGTGTATAGATGGCGGTATGTAAGAAATAAACACTATCAGAACAAAGTTACATACTGTCAGTGTTTATACTTTATTAATAAAATTTGATATATTAAGAAGCCAAATAACGGTTGTGGTGCACTTCTGCATTAGCGCCTTGCGCCAATAAATGTTATTGTGTTGAATATTTTTATTATTATTAATTGTCTTACAAGGAAATACATTCGATATTTTCCCGACTAATCATCTTAAAGGCTACAGTGAACTTTGACATAATACAGAAATTAAGAAAAAGAAAATATTTAATTCAATTCAACAGAGGCGGCGGAAGTGTTACTAATTAGTACGACAAGATTGTCGAATAAATAAATAAACATTGCGACATATTTGTACAGAGATGGCCGTAAGACTACCTGCCGTATCGGTCCACCGCCTGTTTTCAATATCTTTATCTATCCGACATGGGGAAATAAAAAATATCAGGATTACAACTGTACCAGGCGCGGATCCAGGGTGGCACCATCCACCGCTCCCCCCCCCCCACCACCACCTCACCACACACACACACACATGTTGAATCGGCAAAATAACATTTTTGTACACTTTGGACCTTTAAAAGTGCACCAGAGAGTATCTGCAGAGAAAACTTTTCCCGGACCTCAGTTTACTGTTAAAATATCACACTTGTGTGTTCGAATTGGCATCGGCCCCCTTCGAGCTTCCCTATTCACTATAGATAAAATACTCATAAAACGTTCAATTACATACAAAATACATACTTGTAAAACGTTAACAAGTACATATAAATAATTACAACAATAAAATTTATTTTTTTAAACGTGATCAACAACATTTATATTTTGTGTTTATCAAAAGTTGAACGGCTACAAAAATTAATTTTACAAGCCGGACATCGAAAACTCGCGGAGGAAAAGCTCAAATCGTTAAACATCCGTTTTATTTAAATGCCTTACTCTTCAAATGACTTAAATTATGTGTTTTGTTGTAACATTTCTTTAACAATGCTACAAAACCAACAAATAAACGACGAAAAGGTAAGGATTATTTTTAATGAAGCATAGGAATATGGGCAGATCACCTGTCACGAAGGGCGAATAATTGACAGAAAATAATAAACTGGGTGTAAAAGCATTGAACAGAAGAAGATAGGAAAAGAGGTGGATCCGATTAATAAATACGGGAATTCAAAGACACTGAAGATGAGCACAGAAAAAAATGCAAATCGATGGATGCTTTCCTTCTGTTGTGATGAAGCGAAATAGCTAAATAATCAAAACAATGACTGAAATGAGTAACACATGAATAAATTACACTTTATTTTTGGCCCATTGACTAAACCGCGGACTAAACGTATTAACAAATGAACTAATATAGATATAGAAATAGATATATAATAGATGTGTAGATATATCGATGGATGGATGAACGAAAGAACGGTTGATCGAATAAACCATCGAATGAACAAATAAATGATGAAGGAATTAAAGATGAAGGAATTAATTCATTATCGAATAAAATGATGAATTTGTACTGTCAATACCAATACTTTCTGGGGGTGTGTTCAACGAACCAAAAATACTTTCTCTTCATTGGTTGCAAGTCCCTGTGACGTAGACGCGCCATTGAAACGTTGCTTTTCAGATGTAATTGAACGTTTTTTCAAGAATGTTCAAAATTTAATGTGTACGCGTTCGTGTAATATAAAGCAAATGTGTTAATTATATAATATGATATTTCGTTTATTTTTTTATCATTCGGATAGAATTACGTGTTAACACAACACGGTGCATTTCGATGTTATACCTAGGCTACGCCAGGCCAGGAATACGACGATAGTCGTCCACGGTGAAATCACGCGAACGGGGCTGATAAATGTAAACAATGAACATCATCAGCGAATTTTCATAGGCCTAACAAAACCAGCCTTGTAATCACATTTCTAACTGGCAATGTAACGAATGATCTTTTCTGAAGAAAGCATATGAAGTAGTGTACTGTATCTGGACTAAACAATTTAATTTCTCTTTAATTAGCAATTAATATTTGTTGCTCTAAAAATAAAATGATGACTTGAAAAAGACTGCTGCAAGGACCAGGTTGTCATGAACAGGTTGTAACCTAATTTTAGGGTTCTAAAACATTTATAAAATGGTTGGGAAAGGTAAGGCCAGTACAGTGTTGAATTATACAGTACATTTTGTACTCTACTACATTGATATTATTATTTGTTTTGAAAAAATATAGCGTAGGCCTAGCTAAGTAGAATGTAACAACTAAAATGAATGGTTATATCGAGTTTATGATACACCCGTACACCAGGTGGATATTCGAAAAAATAATTAACCATATGGTTGTCATTCTTAAATTTAAAAAAAGCTTTAAAAACAGGCACAGATCAAAAAAAAAAATCATTTTTTGCAATGAATTATCAGTGAAAATTGCATCTCAGATAAACAAAAAACACATCTTGTTTCGAAAATTGACCTGGGAGGAAACTAGACCGCTAGAAACAATACAAACGTTGGCACCGGCATTCTCTATCCAGCTCTGCTGGATCCGCCTTTGAAAAAAAATTATCCTTTTAAAGTCCAGGGTCCAGGTAGCAGTTGTGTTCCCACTTGTAAAACAAAATTTTATTAATTTGTGATGGTTTTCTATTTTCTTCAACCTCTGTATGTGTGGCTACGATTTATCTGGCAGAAAACGTAAATTTTGCTACTTTTGTACTTTTGTTGTTTTTTTTTAGTTTTAAATGTTTAGTCCAACTTTACAAATCTTACATTTAGCCCACTCTTGAATATTCTTGCTCTATTTATGGTCTTCTGCCTAAATGCGAAATTTACTACTTTAGACGTATTGAAATTCTTTTTGGCAAAAGACTTGACTCGTCTGCCTCGTCTTCGAATTATCTCGCGATTTTCACTCATTTTAAAATCAATGATTTTGAATCTAGACAAATTCTTTTTGCTCTCCACTATTTCCAAAATTGCCCGTACCATTGACCACCCTTTGCACTCTAGTCTCCTCCAACTGATCTTCTGTCCTTCGTGGCCATCGCAGTTTGACCAAAGATAATACAAAGGGAAAGATCAACCACATTCGATTATGTGCGGAACTCCATCCGGGTTCCAATTTCAATCGGACCCAAGGTGGCGCACTTTTCCAAGCGCATATTCTACGGCTCACGCAGCCCACCCGCAAAGCGCGACATTCGACCGTTACCAGAGAGTATTTCCAATTACTACGCAACGGGCAGCCCGCCCCCACACTGTTGGCAGAAAAATTGGGCGTCCAGTGCGCCATTTTGAGGGTTCCATTCTAAAACACCCGAACCATCGCGTGTGCTCATTCTTGTGCTATTTATATTCTTTGGTTTGACCTTTCTTCCTATCCCTGTTCGCACTCCCGTTTTAAATCCTCCTTTTTACCCTATGCCCTTCAACTATCTTGCTCCCTGCTTTTGACCCTTCTGAAATTTTTGTTAAAGACATAAAACTTGCTCTCTTTAATCATTAATACCCCCACCCCATCCTTCACATTTACAATTACACTGTATATATTTATTGTTATGTATTGTCTTGTGTAGTATTTCTGTTGTAATTTTAAGCAGATAATAGCCCATAGTTGGCTTCAGTAGCAATAAAAATCTTGAATCTTGAAATTATTCTTTGAAATTTGAAAAATATTTTTTTTCAGGTAAAATACTTTTGGCTACAGTCTCTGTTGTTGGAGGGTAAGTATTAGATGAGGTTTAAATTATTATGTAATGTGCTGTAATTTGAATGGGGTAATATTTTGAAATCTGCAATAGATTACATAAACTAACTTCTATAATTCCTTTACAAACAAACCTATAAATAATTACCTAATGTTAGCAAATGTCACCTGAAAAATTTAAATGATTTTAAAAATAACTTATTTAATTTAGAAAAATAAATACTATAAGTTAAATTTCTCTGTCCCCCGCCCCACAAAAAAGAGAAAACTCAAAGAACTGGATGTCTTTGAAGTTTGTTAATCTCAGTGTTAAATACACTAACTTCTATTCACAAGTTGTTAACCTTAAAATTGCTATGAGCAAAGTATTTGAAAGTTAATTTTGATAATTTTTAAATGACAAATACGTCAAATCTGGTTGTTGGCCAAAAAAAAACACTTTATGAAGACAGACAAACACAACCTACAATCAACTCTCCTGCAATTGCTGACTCAGAAAACTGGAATTAATGCTAAACTTGATGTTTTTTTTAGTCCAAAAATCTTGAAACCAATGTAAAAAAATAGGTAAACTTGATACGCTCTAAAACAATATACAAACACAATAAAATGGATCTGAAGCGTGGTGGGGTGGGAGAAAGATAAGCTCAGTCCACACTATCAAAATTGATTTGACAAAATACTTTGATATCATATAGCCATATATGGTAAGATCCATGTATGGTAATGATATGTCATCGTGACTATATATAGCCATATAAATGTTTTTTTGTAAAATAAAATTTGGTACTGGGATTGAGCATTAACAAAATTTTATCCACTTCCTTTTGTTGTATCTTTCAAACTTCAAATAAATCCTTAAGCTACAGCCACTACATGCTACACACTAAAAGATACCCTGTATATAAAATGGAACAATACATCATTAAATAAACAAGTTGTGTTAAAATATGAATTTAAATATTTAAATGCAAAAAACTGAAATTATACTTTATTGCACTGATGATGTTGTAGGGAGTATGAAACATGTCCTGAAAATGTCTTTTTACTTGCTGTTTTTCCATAAGTTTGGTGCCATTGTCCATGAGATTTTTTCAAACACCCGGTGTTGTTTCAGGTATTAAATAATTTAGACAAACTTAACAAGAAGTTCATCAAAACAGAAGCCGACGTACATTATTTGAAAAATTTTAAAACATTTGGTTTATTTCCAAACTATATTACAGTATAAATCTACTAGAATTCTTAATTCTTGATTAACACCATCTGTTATAATTACAGTGCCAGTGTCTTTGTTTACAAGCTATTCCAAGACATAGATCGAGCTATGAACTTTAAAACCAACCAACTATGTGTTGAGCATCACAGCCCATACATCTATGTCAAGACAGATGCGCCTGACCAAGGTTTGTACTGGAAACTATATGATGATCAGGGTGGATCCAGGATCCACCGAAAGGGGGGGAGGGCCCACTTTCATGTCAACGTAGATTTGGGTGGGCATGGTTGCCCGTTTTATTCAAAATTGTGCAAAAAAATGTATTTTTTGGTTTCAAAAGGGTGGGGGGCAGGGTCTGTTGGGGCCCCCCCCCCCCTTGGATCCCCGTGCCTGATGATATCATGATTTCATCTATACTACTATACACTAAATACAATACTTGAATATATTCTAGTTATTTGATTTGTTGTGTATAGGTCGCATGACATTGGGTCAAAATGCACTATTGCTTGATAAAGGTACTAATGCACAGTAACAAAATACTATTCAATGGTTTTGAAAGAGTGAGAAAAAATGTATCATGAAGACATGTGCTAGGCCCAACGCAACAAGATTGACATGCACTAGATGCCTGTATATATTTACTAGTTTCGTCGAGTCTAGGGCCTAGCTTAGTAGCCTAGTTTTAGCCTAGTGGGCCTAGAAGGTAAATAGCAAATGCAAATACTGAACCATAAATGGACTAAGTGTTAATAAAACAAGTAATCAATATTTTTTTCACGAAGTACATAATACTGACGTAAATTAAAATACCAGTTCTGATGCCACCTTGTGTTGGCATAAGATGCAGGTTTTAAGGATAAGCTGTACTAAAAATAAGCAATGCAATTTATTAGTTTTATTAATAGTAATGATGATAAATGCATAAAAGTAAATTATTTCATAATATATTTATCTTGAAATTTCAACTGGCCAATACAGGCCGGTAACTAGTGTATTTCACTAGTTCAACATGAATTTAATGGGTCATTCGCCAGTAGGCTGGTGCTGAATCAATCGATAGAATGTTCATTGATTACTACTATAAAAGTGGCAATTTTGTGGTAAATTCATTTTTGTGCTTTGTGAGTGGAAAGGAGCTACCATGAAAATGAAAATATTCCAATAATTTATTTCAGTAAGAATTTGTGTAGCAAAAATTTGAAGTCGCAAAAATAGCAACATGAAAATAAATATAGTAATTGGGTCGATAATGTGAACATTTAAACACGTGATAATTACCACTTTTACAGTAGCTCAGAAATTGCTACAAATTATAGTTTTGAGTACTACGCTACAGAACATTTAATGATGGGATGTTCCATTCAACTCAGCTCTACCTCATTGAATAAAACCTCCCATCTTTCCCTATGTTAAATATTCTGTACTATCATAAAAAAAAACATATATTTTATATAACACAGTTTATTGCCCAAGCATTCTCTATTTCACTTATTAGGCCCAGGCAGGCCTACTCTTCTTTCTCTACTGGAACTAGACTATGCCCTAGCCTTGACAACACAACCTATGCACGCATCCAGCTGTCATGTGCCAAGTTTGTTTGATTTACTACACAGTGATACAATAACACAGGTATCTAGCGTATGTCAATCTTTTCCAGATATAACCACACTCCTCACAATACATTTTTCCTCCGAAGAAACAGTGGATAGTATTTTGTTATTGTGCATTAGTAACTTTATTGTGTACTTCTTGTATGCATTTTTTTACTGAATGCCGTGTGAACTATAAATAACCAGTCAGATAGCTAAAACATACACAAGTGTTGTATAATATTAATAGCATATGGACGCTGATTAATTTATTTCCACTAACTTCTGCAATACTGCTGTTCCATAGGTCCTAACCCATAGACTACCACTATTATCCTAACTCATTAGTCCCTTTTACACAGAACTGAATAACAGGAATATTGCATTAATTTGTCAATGTCAGCTTTAGTGTAAAAGGGTACTCCCCCTTCAATGCCGACACAGTCCCAGCATTTAGACCGCCTTAGAGCCTAGACATATTACTATTATATTACTGTTACTGGTTTAGACCGGATGTGTAATGTCAGCTTATGTAGTGAAGAACTAATGAAATGTCAAAATTGAAACAATGCGAGGAAAATAACTCTCTGTCTTAAGGCTGAAAATTTTATGCCTTTCACTGCATACCTTTCCCACAGGAAACTGTCATATTACCCGAATTTCACCTTCTGTGTGAAAGGGTTTAGACCAGCAATAATGCCGGCATGGTTATGGTAACTGCAGTATTTTCTGTGTGTAAGCGACTATAGATTGTTAACCTAGTAGGTAGATTGCTAACCAGTAGATTACTATATTATATATAATTGTTTTTAGGGGAATCGAACATGGTAACTCATATGTAACTCATAGTAGTGCCATATAGTTTGGAAAAAAATATTTGTATGACAAATCTTCATCAACATTGATTTTTTTATCATCATTATTATGATCTTAATTATTATGTTCATTGTCATTGTCATCATCATCGTTATCATTGTCATCATCATCATCATCATCATCACCATCACCATCATCATCATCATCATCATCATCATTATTATCATCATCATCATCATCATCAACATTACTGTAACATTCTCACTGTCTTCATTGTCACTATTGTTATCTTCACTTAGTTTAAATTTCAGAGTCCACAATAGCTAAGCATGAATGGCAGCCAATCTCTTTCTGTTGCTGCTCTGTTAAATTATATGGAACCAGCTTCACATGTCATGTACAGTCTGTGACATCATTCAAAAAATGTCTTAAGAAATATTGATTTGTCATTGTCATTTTGTCATTGTCATTTATTGGGTGACACAATCATGCAGTTGTGATATTTTATTTAGAAAAAAATCAGTATTTTTTATTGTATATTAATTATACAGTTATTGACGTCAAGTTATTGCTTTAATATTTTTTATTGGTGAAATCTAACAACTCTGTATTACAAATCTTTTACAGGCACATCATGGTTACCATTTTGGGTACTATTAGACACAAGTACTGGCAATCCATGGCGATTATTACAGAAGGCTAAATCAGACAATCCGTATGATCGGCAACAAGCTATAACATCATTGGCTAACATACATGGGTGGCATGGTAAAGTACATTACTTAGACACTAGAAATTTCAAAGAAGAGGACAAAGTCGCTAATACAACTTTGGACATAACTTGGCTCCGCCTTTTTCTAAGTGCACATGAGTAATAATCTTGAAAACATTTTATAGTTATGTCGACAACGTTAATTTAATTGGCTATTAATTGGCTATTAATGTGTTGTTGTACAGGGAACTTCCTGGTGCAATATTCATAATCATAGCTTAATTTTTTTTTAAATCAATGTTTACTGTAGTTTAAAATTGACTTCTTGTCTACTGTAATATTTTAGCTAATAATAAGT
>JAOTQE010132608.1:0-12042 GCA_025631205.1 Nesometra sesokonis
GGGCTGGCCCTGACCCCCCTTTCGGAAAGTAAAATTGTCTATGAAACGAAATATTTAGCAATCATAAGATAAGAAATAATCCCTTAACACGCCCCTGAGGCCATTTCCGGACATCTAAACACCAAAATTTCCCAGGGAGGATTCCAAAGACCCCATAAAAGTTTCACTCTCTACCGGACCCCTTCTGCACCCCTCCCCCTTTTTTTCAAAAAGTCTGCATCTGCCCCTGTGTTTCAAAACAATTTGAATTATGGTGAAATTCAGGTTTTAGAGGGTTGGTTCTGGAAGAGTTGATTGATAACAATTCTTACTTTTTTGTTTCTACAGACGTTCCTGTCTTTAGGCTGGCATCAGCTGACTTTGCACCAAAATTAAAAGCAATTTTTTCCTCTTCATCTTCACGGTGAAGTTCTGTATAAACAGTTTCATTCTGCAAAAGGAGTTAACACTCAGGTTACAAATGTCAAAAACATTTTTTTAGGGGTGTTTTTCGAGAAAGTACAAACTTAAAAATTGCTCATATTTGAATCAAGCTTATTTCTGAATTCAGCTTGCTTCATATTTTAAGCTGATTTCAGAAACAATATTCAGCTATTATGAAATAGCTATTATGGATTTCCAAAAGGCCAGAATTTATGACTTTTAATTATTTCAGTATCTAAAATGTATTCTGTGATTGTTACTACAACCAAATTTGACATTTTTCAATTTGTTGATGACAGATTTGTTGAATTTCAATGTGGCTATCATTTTCATATTAACATTTATATCACATAGTCAGAAAATAGATTATATACTTATTATCTATAGGAGAAATAATCTGGAATTGTCTATCTTGAGTGATATAAGAATATTCAATTCCTATAATCACACAGGTGCCTAAACAGTTCATTAATAAGCAAATTTTATTCAATAATATTAAGTATTAAGACATGGGTTGACCAACAACCAAGAAAATAGTTGCTTGGTTGGGATTCTTATTCAAACAAGGCATTTATGAAACCAGAGTGGAAATTGAGGTGGTTTTTAAAGAACTGATAAATTATAGACTTGTTGCATTTAAATAACAAATTACATATTTTCAAACAAAATCGATCATATAGCAGCAAGTAAGATGAATGGACAGAACAAACTGTTGATGAAATTGACAATATATTTTACTGTATGATTTATTTTCGTGCTTATTTAAATTAGAGGGAGTACTTATTCAAATTTTGCGATTAGACAATTTCCACTTTAGGAGGTGCGCTTATACCAATGGGGTACTCATTCATATGGTACAGTATTTATTAAAATAGACTTTTACTTTGTTCTTTTCTGTATCTGCTGCTTTTTCAATTTGTTGCTGAATGAATTTCTGCATTCTTTCTTCATCATCTTCTTCGATCTTTTCTCTCTTTTCCAGTTGTTTTTGACGAGCGAGTGTTTCTGGATCACGGTCTATGTACGTTATGAACCATCCCTTCTCCGTGTGATCTACAGTAACATAACCTAAACAAAAATGTAATGCATTGTTAACAACAACAATATATTGAGCGAAGATGACGAGATGGTACATGGAAAACATCAAGATCATCATAACATCAAGAATATAAGATGGTCAAGAAATGATAAAGCTTTATATGTTAGAAGAACCTTAAAGAGTATTCTTTGCTGGACATGAAACCAGTGAAAATTCTCAGGCCTCGAATTTAAGATTTTTAGGGGCAAGGCCATTTTTACCTTGATTTTAAGAGGTACAACAGGGCACCTGAGGCGATTTTGTTCAAATTGTGTCCTTATGTATTACTTAAAATATGGGCCTTGATGGCGGTAAAATTTTGAAGGCACTGAGGCCAAATGAGAGGGCACCGGCGGCAAATGGCCTTGGTGCCTTTGTTAATTTCGAGCCCTGAATTCTTAATTATGGGACTGATTTAATTGTGACATGGTGTTAGAGTGCATATAGGTTTAAACTCAATGAAGAAAAAACATAATTCAAACACCTCTAAGTTCATGTAAAGTGTATTATTTGTAAAACAATACTCTGCACTTAGTTAAATATAATAGTTTTAATAAATTATTCACACTAGATGTAATTTGTTTCAAATTATATCTAGAAATCTCCCTGATACAAAAAAAAACATATTATTACATACATTGCAGTACCCACTGCTTATTGGGCTCAAATCCTAGCCCTAGCCACTAAGTATAAGCTCGGTGGTCTAGTGGTATAAATGCCAGGCTAAATACCCGAAGATTGTGGGTTCGAGTCCAACCCGAGAACAACTTCCAAATTTTTTTGGGAGTATTCTCAACTGTAGTATTCGGTACATTACAGATCAGAATTGGAAAAAACAAATATCTATATAAATTAATCACCTTCTATACTTTTTCCACCATTTCTTAAATGTGTGTAAAGAATGAATTACATTTTTTGGTCCTGATTGACGTTATATGTGTAATAAATTAATGGAAAAACCATGTAATTATGTTTTGATGGTGGTTGTTTTTTTTGCCATACTAATATTTTTATTTTATTAATGAAGTCAATGTTTAAATTATGTTAAAATTTATTTACTGTATCGATTTAACAAATCAAATTTCCTTTGTTACTGGTGTTTACAACATAAATAATAAAACAGATCATGCATGGTACAAGTGAAAATATCCAGAGTAAAAAGACTTTGGATATAAAATGTTTTCAGATTTTTCTTAAATAAAACCAAATAGATGTAGTGTAACGTAGTTCGTTTTATATAGGGGCTTAATACTGCAGAGTCTCTTTGACTTTCTATGCCTCTAAGGGTCACGTCATATCCTGCTGCCCGATACAGGCGCTCATTCATCTGTCCACAGCAGGGGATGTATGGACCAGTACACCGGGGTAAACCCCTACTCGTAGATGTACTGGGTTTTTTTTATAGTGCACATGAGCTGTTGTGTACACTGGGCCTATGGTTTACAGTCCTTATCTGAGAATACTTGTTCTACCACCAGAACCATGGTGCGAGTGGGCCTTGAACCCATGCTGTTGTTATTGCTATGGCTCACAGTTCCCCTGCCTGTAGGCACTGGGCCATACAACTCACATAGAAATGCTCACCTTCTCTTCCAAGCCATTTGACAAATTCTGTTAATGTTTCCCACTGGGTTGATGTCATATGTATGTGCTCTCTATCTTGGATGTATTCATTGTACACTACATTTGAGTGAATGCGTCTTGTTCCAAATCGCCTTTTTAACAGTTCCATAAAACCATCAAGAAACTCTCTAAAACAATGAAATAAAATAAAATAAAATATGATTTTATTAACCATTTTATTTTCTCGGTTAATTTTTATTACTTTTTTTGTCTAAACCTAATTATGAGTCCTATAAGGTTGATGCTATCCACATTATGCAAAGTTTAGACAAGTCAGCTTAGTATTTAGACCTACACCTTACATGTACAAGTTTGATAAAGCAAAGCAAAAATGCCTGTCAGATGTGGTATATCTCAAATTTACAGTTATTTATGAGGTAATATAAGGACTACTAACTAGATATTTTGACTGGACTATAGAATGACCAAGAAAAGACCAAAAAAAAACAGATGAGAGATGAGATTGTATCATACTGTCAGTGACAATACCACAAAGAGGTGAAAACTTTCATCTGCGCACAAAGAAAGGTGCATAAAAATGAGTACCTCTTCTATTATTGTTAGTGTTATCGTCATCGCCATCATCATTATTATTTATTGTTGTTATTGTTATTATTATTATTATAACAATAAATATTTCAATATCTTGTTATTAAAATTTAACAAAAGAAAGAGAAATAATGTTATTTTGATTTATTGAAGAGCTCAAGCCAGAATTCGATAGTTTCAGCTTAAGTCTATCCAAATAGTCTCAATAAAATGTGTAGATGTTCAAGATGAACACCACATATTATTAGGCACATCTGTAAATTTATTGTTAATTTACAACACATTATTTACAATTTACTTGACAGGGGGTGCAATAAAAATGTCTTTATTTTATACTACTGTAGTCATCACTAGAGTGGTTAAATTATTTCAACTTTTAAGTTAGATTTTTAACTTAAAGGGGTACCTCAATTTACTTACTCAGAGAAATAATCCAAATATTTATCAGGATTTTCAGCAAACAACAACAGTTGACGCTGGTGAGACTCAGACATGGTATGGCATTTGAAACCATTCTGTTGAGAAAGCATAAAAAATACAGTCAGTAAGTCTTTCAGGAATTTAATTACTGTAGTGGTAAAATCTGATTTAGGTGAATAGTATTGCAATCAAGATATTCAGTCCAAAATGTGCCAGTCTCTTTCACAGTGAATCTTGAGATAATATTTTTAGATTCATAATATAGTTTTAATCCATATTAGTGGAGCACTCCAGCCGTAGTCTTCATAGCTAGGCCTAGACCCTAACTTGGATCTATCATGTTGCACAGTTCTGTAATGTTCTTTGACCTTGACTTTAATGTAACAAAAAACATGAAGGGATATTATTAATAGAATAGATAAACAACAAATATAAATGCAACTTTTTTAGATGCGGTAAGCGTCTCTATAAACAGCTTTTCAAAAATGTCTGTCTGTCTGTCTGTCGGTCTTGTCATGCACGTTTGTAATTTGTATTTTGTTCTTTTCATATATAATTTCCGATAACCAGTATTGTATGGGTGTCACTTTAAATATCTTTGATTTTTTAATTAATCATCAACTGGTAATACAATAATATTAAAATTGAATTAAAATATCATTATAAATACGCTTTTAAATGATTACTGTACTTCCTTATTAAAACGGTATACAATATATTATTTTTTGTTTGTGGTTATGCAAATTGCAAATATCGCCTCAAGCTACTACACTCGGCGACTTTTGCCTCAGGCGTGGTCGCAGAAATTTGAAATTTGCATAGCAGATGATGTTAATTAGTATAAAAGCAAGCGTGATACAGAATTTGATTCATTCGTACACTGATCTTGCTTGTATAGTTGGATCAGTAGCCGCACTCTAATCTTCAATCGCCTTGTATAGGTGGTTGTAGAATAGGAAAACTAGCCTGGTTTTGTTGGCTAAATAAAAGTGGTGGCGTGCAGTGCACGAACAGTTGGTGACACTTACCAGCTACAGCTACTGTGTGCAGCTTTCCGTGTCTTATTGTCGGATCGACTTGTTTTTAACTTTTCTTACATGTTTTTTTTTAACTGTTGTATTTTATGGGATATTTGAAATTAAATGAAACAAAAACAAACCTCATCTCTACACTGTTTTTGACACATCTGGCAGTACCATCTTAGCTTCTGTAATCCTTTTGCTTTTATCCGATTTGCAATTGCTTTCGGCGTTAGGAATCCGTTTTTTGGCATTGTTAATATTCTTTAAAATAAATATTAAAGATAAACATTTTTAATAAACTGTACAGTACAATCAAACTTGTCTAAGTCAGATTATTTCAAATTCGAATTTACTTAATTTTGTTGTTAGGCTTGAAGCTACCGCTTATATGCCCCTCCAGATGATCCTTATGTTCTCAAACAAGGGTTGAACTTCAATGTGTGATTTGCTCAGGTGTTTCTCAATCTCTGATTTAAATATATTCACAGATGATGATTTTTTTTATGCCAGATTGGTGTGAATTAATAATTGTTAAGTCTTTTTTTTTCAAAATCATTTTTTGTCAATGCAACTTCGTATTTGACAAGCTTGTTTGCTGTTATTGTTCTTTTTGATGTCTAGCCTTATACAGTGTAATCAATCATTATTCTGTCAGATTTACTGTAAATTAATTTCTTTCTTTGGTATCAAAATGCTTTATTATTTAGAACACCAATAATTAGAACCCTTTACAGGACTCAATAGCTGATTTTACTCCTTTAAACCGATTTAAAAATGGGCTACAAATACACTGGTCTGACCACTCAAGAAAAGTAAGGGAACACATTTTTTTTAAATAGTAAGTTTCAATATCCAAGTGTGCCACCAATGAAAATTACTAAAAAATAAGCTAAAATTTAAAAGCTCATCTCAAAATCCCAGTTTAAAAAAATACTAAGAGGCCTATACATAGGCTAGGCATTTTTAGGCCTCTGTTACTAGGCCTAGAGTGTAACTCAAACTATAACGTCTAAAAACAACCTGACTTGTACCATCAGAACTCTAGGCCCATGCTTTTTACTGGATACAGCACTAAATATCTTTTCTTCCAGGGCTCAGCTAATTCAATCCCGCGAGTAATTCGTTGATCGACATGTCAATTCTTCATAGATAGGCCTGAGGACAACATCCTAAATCATTCATTAATTTAAAAAAAAAACCTAATATTCTACACTATTAATAGCCGTACCTTTTACTAGACTACTACACTACGAATATACTTATTGTAAATGATTGTTAATCTTAATTTTGTACACGTTTTAAGATTGTTTATCCAGCCAGATCTTTCTTCACGACGACGAAAACGGTAACAAAGTTTCCCAATGAGAGAAGCATGTAAAAGCCGTTCCGTATAATGCGGGACTACATTGTAATCGTGTTGGTTCACTATTTTTAACTGCATTTCCAATTTTACAGAAAAAAACAAATAAACGCCGCTCGAGTTGCTGCTGCTGTGAAATTTCAAAGAAGTTCAAAATATTTATATAAAAACCTCTATATTTATTATTACGTATTATATTTTCAAATATAATGCCTATAACAAAGAAGAAAGAAAGCTATGGTGCAATCTGCTTTACAACATTTTGCTTTTTTATACCAACGCTAGCTATTTTCATTTGGTTTAAAAATGTGCAACCGGTAGTCTACATGGATGAGATTTTTCATGTGCCGCAAGCCCGTCAATATTGCAATGGATCGTATGATAAGGTACGACCAATATAGGCCTAGCCTATGCCTAGAGCTAAAATTGGGGATGGGCCTTATGCTTGTTATCTGTTTTGATAATATAAAAATAGTATACTAAAAATATATCAGCGGTTGCATGTATTTAGTATTTAATCAAAGACCATTAAAATACTGACAGTGAATGGTGAATTTTTGCAAGGTTATTTTGCACATGGTGGATAATAAGTCTTTGTTGCATATTCATTATTTACTTTTGGTATCAACCATTTCAAGTTTACTAATTATGCACATTCTAAGTGTGTTACCTAGGCTAGTCTACCAGGTAACAGTGATATACAGTTGAAGGCTAAGCCTGTTAACCGCTCAACAAGTCAAACTTACAGTGACTATAGAGGGTTAGCGCACAGGAGACACATGTAGTTTATGTTAATATTAATTTATAATTGACTTCATTAACCATTGCCTCAATCGTAATGTTAAAATCTTGTAAAATTTGGTGAAAAAAAGAATTTGTTTTTCCATTGTTGAGGAACTTGGAGTGTTAATTTTGTTTTCAGATGAAATTCAGTAAATTGCGAAATATTTTTTTTAAATCTCCCCTACACAAAGACTGATTCAAAATGCAGAACCACAATTAGTGTCTTGCCCCATTTGCCATTGACTTTTCAATGATAATTACTGTTTAGTTCACCTTCTAGCCTATATGTCCATTATTATTATAGACCTTGAAATATGGTGTATTTTTTTGTTATGCAATAATTTATTACTTTATCACTGAGTTCAAATTATTGAGTGGGCTTAACCAGAATTCCTCATTACTCTAAATTCGGGGTGAAGGGTTGGCCTTATTCCCAGTGGTGGACTTATTACGATAATTAAATTAAGCAATTGTTTCATTCTGACTCTCGGAGTCTTTTTTCATTCTGAATGAGTGGACATAAAAAAGTAGAATGAATCCGTTGTCCTAGACCACATTGTCACAGAGTTACAATTTTTTTTGTGAAACAATCTAATTTTTCTCTTGATATTTTTCAGTGGGATCCTATGATAACAACTCTACCTGGCCTTTATATTGCATCAGTAACGTTACTTAAACCTTTATCAATCTTAACCAGGATTAATGTTAGCAGTATTTGTAACATTTCTCTTCTACGAGCCACTAACATTGTGTTCACTGTCGGAAATCTTTGGATGCTGTATCGACTACAAAAACGAATTAATAAATATGAAAGAGTAAGTAGAGGTCCATTTATTATGTCTTTAAAATAAATCTATGTGACCACTTAGGTCGAAGGTCAATCTGGTCTTGATGCCATTCTATTATCACCATTAGATACATATTCTTCATTAGTACCTCTGTGGGTGGATGTCTTGTCGTGCAGCCTAAAAGCTATTTGTCAAGACCAGGGATGTAATTATGCAGGGCGGAGGTGGGTGGGACCACACACCCTCACCATTTTCTACCCACCCTAAAGCTTAATTTATGTCCCTCCACCCACCTTAATTTCAAACATTCACCCACCATAAGCTTTTAAAAACCATAAAAATACTGTTTTTAATTGTTTTACCACCCACCCTTAAATATTTGCCACCCACCCTTGGATTTTTCTAGCTACATCCCTACAAGATCCAGTAGGTTCACTGTCATCTGGATCATTTGGGAATTTTACCAGGGGTGGATTTAGAGGTGGGAGACATCTGGTGCACGCCCCTCTAATGTTGTCAAAGTATATGTGCACCACCTCTTATATTACTTGCTCCCCTTCTCAAAATTTTCCCCAAAAATATAATTTATAGACAAGTTTTAGACAATTAGGCCTAACAGAAAATGGTTTTTAAAAAATGTGATTATGGAAAATAACATTTTTTTTGGTTTGTTTTGGCCTGTCAATTTGGAACCATCAACACGCCCACCTTTCCGGCAATAGTGCGTAGTGTGCCCCCTCTTGAAAACAGAATCCGCCCCAGTTTACCTTAGCAAATATTGAAGGGTGGCGGTGAAACACTTAAATTACTGTATATAACGTAAGTAGTAATGCAGTACAGTCAAACTTGCCTAAGTCGCCTTTAACTTTACCTAAAATCAGATAATTCAATCAGGCCTTGATTTTTGTTTTTGTTTTGACTAGTCCACTGGGCAAGTTGACTTTACATTTCACTAGCCCACAAGCAATTCAAATACCCCATGTCTGTGGCAACTTAATCTACAATGTGTAAAAGTGAATGCTTGACACTTGTATTCACTAGCCAACTGGGCTGGTAAAAATTAAAATTCACTAGCCCGGTGCAATTTTCACTAGCCATTGTACACTGGGCTAGTAAAAAATCGAGCCCTGTTCATCATTAACTGTCTTGCCAGATTGATGTACTTTCCATTAATTTACAATTTTGTTCTAGGATTATTCTGTAAAATCACCGCTGTCAAGAAATGTAAAGAAACTTCATAAAGCATGATACAATTTATATTGTATGTCCAACCTACAATATTGAGTTGGATGTGTTGGGATTTTGAAAAAAAAGCAAACACCAGGGTTCATATGCATCCTTGATTCCTTGAAAGTCCTGAAAAAACAACCATGCATTTTCCAGAACTGGAAACTCCTGGAATATCTAATGTCCTGGAAATTTCATGATATTGAAATTTAGTTGAGGTAAAACAGCTGACTTATTAATCTCCAAAGGTTCATTTTTATGTTTTTTGAACCATGCATGGCAAGACCATTGATTGAGTGTCCTTGAAATTTAGAAAATATGACCTGGAATGTCCTTGAAATGTCCTTCAATTTTACTTGTTTTAATGTTTATTAACCCTAAAACAAATATTCCATTTTCTTTTAGAATATTTCCAACTCAAGATATATAATGACAGCGGTAAATCTGGCAACCCTCCCGCTTCTGTATTTCTTCACGTTCCTGTACTACACGGATGTTGGATCGACATTCTTCGTTTTAATCATGTACTTGCGCTATCTAGAAGAGCGTCACATATCATCCGCAATCGTTGGAGCATGTGCAATCTTGTTTAGACAGACAAACATCATATGGGTTATATTCATTGCTGGAATTATTGTAGCAAGAGAAGTAGAAAAGAGTACTAAATTAGAATCTCATATATCGCATTCAATTGTACTACACTCTATTAAAACAGCTTTAAAGTCAGTCCTTATTCATGTCTATAAAGTCCCTAATGTTATGTTTCTCATAATTCTTTTATCACCATATCTATTTTTAATGTTCGGATTTGCCACGTTTGTTTACATCAACAATGGGATTGTCATAGGTGACCGTTCTAGCCACCAAGCAGTACTCAACTTCCCTCAAATATTTTACTTTTTTAGTTTTACTTTAGGCCTAGGTGCTCCGTTCCTAATCATGCCAAGTAAAGTAATGTTATTCTTTAAAGCATGTTTACGTAATTTATTTATAGTAGGCATCCTTTTAGCTATATCAACAGTTGTTATTATGAACTTCACCTACGTTCACCCGTACCTTCTCGCAGATAACCGTCACTATACATTCTACATCTGGATGAAGGTATACAGTCGGTATGAATTTGTACGACTAGCTCTAATACCATTGTACCTCTACGCAGGCTGGAGTATATTTGATTCTCTTAATACTGAACCCGGTACATACCTCTTTAAAATTGTATTTTTTATATGTATCATAGGTTCAACTGTACCACAGAAATTAATGGAATTTCGATATTTTATCATACCATACTTACTTGCTAGGCTTCATATGAGCACCGGCAGTTATGTGCAGCTTATTGCAGAGTTTATTCTATATCAAGCAATTAACATAATTACTCTGTACTTATTTGCATATAAACCATTCACGTGGCCACATTCAAATGACATTCAGAGGTTTATGTGGTGATAAATGCATGTGAAGAAGTACTTAGCAGGGGCGGATTTAGGAGGGAGGGGGTGAAGCAAGCGCGCTCCCAAAGCGTAGTTGTGCCCCCCTGTATTAGGAGCGCTGGGTCTAAAAGTGACCCAATAGACAGACAATAGGCCAAAACAGGAGTATCATAACACGAAAAATCTCTTTTAGAGATTCAAAACACCATTTTAAATCGACATTTTTAAATAACGATCAATCAATAATTAGGTCATTTTCAGTGGTTCTCATAGCTCGTTAGATCTGGCTCTAGCATCCGTTTTAATTATGTAAATACACTCATCCATGAAGAAACTTGCATGACTATACTTAATTAGTCATACTGAGTAAATTTTGGAAAAAGATTTATTATTTTATTTATTAATCAGATGAGTGCACCTCGTCAGAGTTAACAAACAATATTCTGGTTGGCAAACATCCCAAGCTTGACCAACCCAAAACCTCGAAAATCAGAGTTGGTGCTGCTTTTTGAAACTTTGAATCTCCTGATTTTTGACTGAATACCTAAATTTATCAAAACAATTTTAAGAAATAAAGTTGTCTGAAACATTGTAAGAATTTCCTAAAGTTATCATAAATTATAGGAAGATTATAGTATTTAAAAATCAACTTGTAGAAATTTACATTTAACTACTTTAACAACTAATTCCCGACTGACCCCAAGTTTAAAGAATGACACACAGGTTGTGTTGTTTGCAGCACATGTTTTTTTTTTGTTAGGTTAAATTCAGTTATCATGCTGCTAATTTTTTAAGGCAACAGACCATCACCAACAGGTTAACATGCAGTATAATACCTGATATCAGCAGGTGCGGATCCAAAAGGGCGAGGGGAACGTGACCCAGCCCCCTTCCCCCTTTTCACTTGGATGAATATTATTTAAACTTAAAAAATCATTGCTTGCAATAATTTATCTGTGAAAATTGCCTCTCAGGTACCGAACACATGGGGAGGAACTTAGACCCCTAGAAATAACACAAAGTTTGCCACCAGGCCCCCTCTATACGGCATGAGACTCCTTTCTTCAGCTCTGCTGGATCCACCTCTGTGCCAGTGATTCTGCTATACTTCTAGTACTAAGCCTAAGTGTGGCATACAACTTAACTGTACATTTGTAGATTAACGAGTTTTAGGTTTGCTGTTTTTTTAAATATTTTTTAATAACTGATTTCCATACTTGAGAAAGTATTATTTTAATTGAAAGTGCTAATTTATTTATTTATTATTGCTGCGAAGCAGCTAATCCTAATCTGTACAGCAATTTGACCTCTCGGGGTCACTGTTTGTCAGATCATATCG
>JAOTQE010132619.1:0-12042 GCA_025631205.1 Nesometra sesokonis
ATAAATATATACAGTGTAAATGTGAAGGTGGGGTGGGGGTGGGGAGGGTGGAGGTGTTAATGATTACAGAGAGCAAGTTTGGTAACTTTGTCAGTCCGTCAATATCTTTATGATTGGTTTCCATTAAGTTTAATATTAAGGTCAAACTTGCCAAAGTTGACTTTGCTATGTCAAATAATCTTTAAGTCCAATTTATTTTCCTACGAGACGGATGCATTTTTCATTAATTAACCAACTCTAAAGCCGGCCACTCACTGCATCCTGCAACGATGCTAATACTAAACCATTGTGGTTGCCAGACACGAAGACAGTCTTCTACTCATCGGCCGATTGTTTTTTAAGTTATTAAGATCACTAAAAAACCGATGAGTTACAAGTACTGTTACTTTATTGTTACTTTTTCAGGCTCTAATATTTCAAATGGTTTAAAATTTACTAACACATTTGATAATATTTTTGCCTCTTTAAATGTATGATATTGGTTTCAAATTTAGCAGCATTTCTCAGTATTATAATCCAATTGGTAGGTCTGTCAGTTGCTGCTAAAGGACACATCTTTCAGGAATCTGAATTGTTACCAAATTGTTTTTGGTGAAGATGTTAGAACCACCTGTTGCTAACATCCCAATTTCATGGAGGCTGAATGACCAATAATAAGAATAGGAGAAGTACAATTGCAATAAACAATACTATTTTTAGATTAAATTCTTTCATTGATTTTTTTTTAACCAAGAATTATGCACTTTAATTTTTAAGTACAAACTATCCGTAAAATGTGTTGATCAAATAAAATTTAATACCCTTCTTGAATGTTTCCTTACATTTTCTTCATCAATTTAAATCTTATTTTATGAAGTCAATAAGTCGATAAATCATAAAATAGATTATTTTAGACTAACGTGCGTTCCATTATGTTTTCTTTGAGACAATATAACCAACTACAGTAAATTTCCCAGGTGAATATACTTAGTCAGACATCTAACAATAAACTAAGATCTATAAGGTGGAATATTGAAATTATGCATTACATTCATTCTTACAAAAACATACAGTAGGTCTACTATAAAATGAAAATTATAGAATTACTAAAATAAAATAATTAACCAGTAATAAATTTCTGTACATTCATGATGTTATTTCCTTTATATTATTCAACTTAAAAGAAAATGCATTAATTCTTGTTCAATATGTTTCAGGGATGTAGCTAGAAAAATCCAAGGGTGGGTGGCAAAGATTTAAGGGTGGGTGGTAAAACAATTAAAAATAGTGTTTTTACGTTTTTCAGAAGCTTAGGGTGGGTGAATGGTTGAAATTATGGTGGGTGGAGAGACATAAATTAAGCTTGAGGGTGGGTGGAAAATGGTGAGGGTGGGTGACCCCGCCTACCTCCGCCCTGCATAATTACATCCCTGATGTTTATATGTTCATTTATACATTGTTTCATATAGTTGTATCCCATTTGGGTTAGAATCGGAAAAAGAAAATGGGATTGAAACCGGTTAATACAAAGGTAATACATACATGCCAACATATTGACAATAGAAAAATAGACTCTTGGTACTTTAATTGTGGTTTGAGTTGTATGGGTCCCAAGTGGGAGGAGCCATATGGCTGTCCAGGAAGGAAATCTCCCATCCCCACCGACAGGGGATGAGGATATTCCGGCCTACACATAGCCTAAAGTCAGGAATCTTGTAACTGTAAATAGTCATCGCATTCATTTACAATTAACAATCAAATCAAAAATGATTTTGTTTATGCAGATGTAGAGAAAAATGTAAGTTGCTTTATAGGCAACTTAATTGGCACTCATATTAAAATATTATTATTTTGTCTTGACCCTGAGGGAAGGAGTGTGTCATTGAATGCGTGAACATCATGTTTTTGCATTCTCCTTTTCCTGCAGTAATTAATTTAAGTAGCATGTTAAATAAAATGAACACAATTATAGTCGACCTTCTAATTTTAGGCCAGTCAATCTAGTGAAAAAATCGATAACCCCAAAAATTGCAAGAAAATTTACTTTGACTGTTTTTGCTAAAATTGATGTGTAAGAGAACAAAATATCAAAAGTTGAGAAAAATTTACCTCTCATAACCATGGTAATAGCCAAAATTCAAAAGTAGTTTTCATGTAAATCTTGATATCTCGGCAACCATTGGTCATACTTTGTCATAGAGTGTCAATTTTGGTATCAAACTCTCTGGCATACGCATCATATTTCGTTTAATAATTGTTTTGTGCAAATATTAAAATGAGGTTTCGATCATTGACCAATATGGTATCATACTTCCTTTACTATTAATCATATATATATTTTAATTTGGTATCAAAGTGCTCAGAAAAATAATAATAATAATAATAAAACTTTATTTAACCACGGTTACACTTGTTCACTAATATAATGTTCCTATCTGATATAATAGTGTATTGTCCAAAAATGACCAGAAATGAGTTGTTAACCTTGGACCTTATTATTCCAAAACTCATAATTATCTTTTAAAGTTAGACTGAATATGTGATACAACATTAACAGCAAATGCAATCTTGAATTTAAATTTAGTCTACGAGTATTTTTATATCATTAGTGTGCTCAAGTGCAAAGCTCTGGGAAGCTATTGGTTTTACCTGTGTTTTAAGGCAGTGGTTGTGGTGGATTTGTTGGACATAGTTTGTTACCATAATAACTACAATTCTGCAAGTCCGATTGGTTTCAAACTTTGCAGATTGGAAGATTAAGACAAGAAGATGGACCCTATTGATTTTGGGCCCTCTTCGATTATTTTCTACATGATTTCCTCCATAGGAAAATGCCAAGGTTTAATATCTGAATTATTATGGATAGGGTATGAGATTAAATAACTGCAGTACAGTAAAGACCCTCAATTATGAACCCCGATTTTATGACAAATGGTTTTAAAAATGTGATTACATTTTACTCAAAGCGTAATATTAAGTCTGTGTAATTCAAAATAAAGGTTAACTGAATAAAATATTGGAAGCTAAAAATGAATTCAAAAAGTAACATACCATTTTAAATATTTGTATTTATTTTTAAATACTATAGAAGTAAAATTATTGCCAAACCGGATTAAATTGAAGTTTTCACCACTATTTGTTGGCTAAGAATAACAATCTAGATTTATTACCTTTTTCTCTCTTCAGCCAGAAGCCATTTATTGAGTCACTCAAAATATAAATACACCATAATAAATCACGATAACAAATATATTATAATAGCATTTAATAAACATAATATATCGTATAAATAAATTTTTGCTGTAAAGTCTTTTACCAACAAATGTGTATGTGCTTTGAAAACATGCATTTTACTTAACTAAGCTTTAGTAAGAATTTGGTTTTCATTAGTGTTTATAAAAACTAGATCAAAAATTGTTGGTGTAAGCTTTCCTCATTCTCACCATTCGCCAATTTGTGTCCGAGTGGAATTCTCATTTGCCTAAAATAAAAATAACCTTTTCACCAAATTTGCTAAACGAAAAGCCATTTTTATCAGTTTTTATAATTTTGAAAAATTTGTCTAAAGAATTTATAATGGCTAAAAAAATTGGCAACCCTTGGCCAGTTTGGCTAAAAAAAATTGACCTTAGCATGAGCATGTGTAAGTGTTGTGAATCAAAAGACTGTACAGATATGGGCTTGCTATGTTTGCTGGCAAAGGTCAGCATTTTTCTGTTGTCAGTTGCCTTAAAAATATTTATATAAAATTGAATGCCTTTAAGATTGAAAACAAGTTCAATATTTTGCCACATGAGTACAATATTTTTTGGTATCCCCAAAAATAGGCATTCAATAAAATAATTATTATTCAAATAATTAACTTGCAAGTTCTGGTTTGTCAAAGTTTAGCCTAGCCTAGGCCTGTTGTTAGCATAGGCCTGAGTCTTCAAATGTAATTCCATGTCTTCTCTTGCAGATATTCGCGATCAACATACAACAATTCTGATAGCTTTATGAGTATTACGTCTATCTTCATTACTTAGTTATTCTCCATAATGAACATAAAAATTGTGCGAAAATACCAAATTTAGAGGGTAGTTCCAGGTAAGCCTACTTTGCGTTCGCAGTATGCAGCTCACAATGTCGCTCTGCCATGTAGGCTCTGCACATCTGGTTTTGATTTCTCAAAAAAACATTTGTTGCGTGGCAAAATCAGGTGACCTTGAGGGGGATTGAATATTATTGTTCAATATTACATAATATCGAACCACTTTAATAATTCAGCACAGTTACTGTACAGTAAATCATAATATATTTATAATGTATCACAGTACTGATCTTAATCATGTTTTTGTTATATTTATCTTATTTTTATGCTCATCATTTCTGTATAATTATGTACCATACCAGGTCCTTCTATATTTTTATGTACCGGTATAAAATTTTATTTTACCTGAACAGTTTACATTATATTTCTTTCAGACAATAAGATTACACATCATTATGTATTAGTTTCCTTAATTCTAAAGCAAGATCTTATGAAACCTTTAGCTTTCTCAGCATTTTAGATTAAAATTACTTAGTGGATGAAATAAATTTATCTGTGAAAGAGAGTGTTATGATTTAACCAGGGTAAGAATTCTACGAACAGTAAAATCTAGTAGACAATTCAAGGAATTGTACAGTAAATTATCTCAACATTAGCTGAATTCGCTACACATTTGTATAAACAGGTGTACATTTCAACTAACATTGCAATTTGAGTCAATAAAAAAGAAGTTAAATAACTTAAATGTCACCAGCTCTTGTCAATAAACTTTAGTACAGTTGAACCTCCCTGTGCGGACACCTCGTAAGCGGACACCTCCCATAACGGACACCAATTCAAAGACCCGTTTGTTCCTTCTATCTAATCAATGCATTTGGTACCTCTCATAAGCAGACACCTCTCATAAGGACACTATTGTTTTAAAATGTTGATTTTTTGTATGTTAATTTACCTCCCATAAGTGGACATTCCGGAAAATGTTGTGAATTTTCTATACAATGAATACAAATTTCTGTAAAAAAAAATTGATATTTAAATTATTATACTGTAATGGCTGAAAATCATATTACTGAACGGATCTTAAAAATGATACACAATATTTAACGAAATATAGAATACTGTGTCTAGACATCTGAAAGGCCATTTGTGTTGAGAAGGTTGCGAAATGTGAGACATAAGGGCATACATAATTTTACAACTTCGGCCTTCTATCGGCCAAAATTCTCATAAGCAGACACCTCCCGTAAACGGACACTTTTTCCGGACATGAGGGTGTCCGCTTACGGGAGGTTGAACTGTAAAATATTCTACCTAGTATAATTCTACTTATTTTATAAATAATAAACCATTAATTTTTGGGATGATTTTAGAAGGAATGTCCCTTTAATTTAACAAATGTAAGTGGAACATATGTTCCTGTTGGTCGATTGTGAAAAATGAAAATAAAATGAAAATAAAATAAAAATAAACTGATGTTCAGTAATTTTTTTAATTAAATATAGACATGTATTATCCTTAACATATTTCAGATCTATGTATCTACTCAAGTCAAGTCAAAGTGAGCCTGGTCTTGAGGGCACTCATTGTTGCCATTAGACTTTCTTCATCAATACAAATTAATGTACAGCATTACCGTGAAGCTGTGTATTTCCGTGTAATTAGAACTATAATTGTCCAAACCCCGCCATTCTGCCCTTGGGGAATTTTCTAATCAATATGATTTTATTTGGTGAATCCAATGATTTATAATCAAATTTCATCCCATTTGTTCAGTATTTTTTTCCAAACTCTTTTTAATCTATAGATTATTAATAATAATCGTTTCATTACTAAGCTATTTATGGTTGATTTCTTTGATTTAAAACTAAAAAATATACATTTGATTACTATTGATTACTTAACATACACCTGTTGATATATACAGTACACCTGTTGATTTTAGTTTTATTATTCAGCCTATAATTTTCTTTGTATAAGCTATTCAAAATAACCGTATCTTCCCATTTCTCGCCTCATTAATTAAATTCAATTTTCATCTGTAATTATCCAGGGTATTATTATTTCATAAATTAATAAATTAAAAATGACTTTTGTATGGTTATTTAATATTCACAAGCACGTAGTTATGTAATTTAATTTATGTAGGAGTTATTATTATGTAGCATTGCCATTTAATAACTGTTGTATGTAACCTGCAATATTTTTTATTTAATCAACCTTTAAAGGATGAATCCAGCTTTTAAATGTCAATGCTCTCATTGTCTGAATTGCTTGCTGGTTAAAGTTACAAACTAGACTCTAAAATATTATATTTGCTCTAGAAGTTTTCTTCACTGTATAGAAGGTTAGCCTTAGCAAGAAATCATAGTTAATAATAGTAATGTGATACAGTGCCTATGGCCAATGTGTCTGTTCTTCACATTCAGGGGTGGATCCTGGATTCAGCACTGGGAGTGGGGGTGCCCTTTCTCATATCCGGGTAGTTGTGGTTGCCGGTTTGATTTTGACAAGCAAAAAAAAAATGTCTGTATTCTAGTATCCTGTTTTGGCCCCAGTGTATATCTATTTTTTATTTTCAGGGACAATTTTAGACGTGGTGCTCCTAATATAAGGGGGGGAGGGGGCGCAACTACATTTTGGCAATTATAATAGGGGGTGTACACCCTCCAATCCCCGCCCCTGACATTATCACCCCAGTCATTGGAACCATAGAGAAAAGAAACAACTCCTTCTAATTCTTTCCTCCATGTTGGAACCAAACAACTATTTTTGTCCTTTGGGCAACCAAAATTTTAATTAAATGTTTCCGCACTGGTTGGCAAGCAAACATAATTTCAATAAAACTGTACAGACCTCCCAAGTCTCCAGGATTTTCCTGGAATCTCCAGGAATTTTAGATCATCTCCCGGACTTCTGGAATTATAGGATTCTCCCAGGAATTCTCCAGGTTTTGTAAAAATTGCACAATTTATGATTAGTTGAAAGTAAGCAAAACTATGAAGTTAGTAATGTTTGGGAAACAGCAGTAGCACATTTTTTACCTTTACAATACATGTTAAAAATTATCATTGAATAACAGTCAAGGTGTGGAGTTTTATAATGCTATTTGTACGTACGGTATAGGAAGGGTAGGCATTATAAAGTGATACGATGACCACAAGAAAATCTCCAGTAATTCTGGTTTTTTTTCTGACATTCTCTGAGCTGTAATCCGAAAGGTCCACTAATCAACTTCAAGTAAGAAAGTATAATGCATACTCTAAGCAATGAGATGCACGTCATCGTGACAGGATTCAATATTTTGACATAAATTTCATTCCTGATGATGACATAATTTATGTCGAAATATTGAATCCTGTCACGATGGCGTATATCTCATTGCTCGGAGTATGCATTACAGGCCTGATGCATTATACTTTCTTTCTCTGAGCTGTATTACAGTATTATACACTAAGTTAATAGTAATTTTGAGGTTTATCTCTACTCTTATTCTGAGATTATACCACATTGTGTAGTAAAGTTCTATAGGATATCCTTATGACTAAAAACGCCTTCCTTCCCGTTAAAATACGTAAGCAATTATTAATGACAATGCATAGTATAAACCTTGAAAAAATGTTAGAATTTTCAGTGACTGATTTCAAATTAAAAGAAAAATGAGTAACAAGCCATTTAAAGGTCAACATTACTTTCTCAACTTGACTCTTATGAGGCCTGTTGATTTTCTTCCAATGTCAAAAAAAAAATAAAACATTCTGAATGTGACTATGTTGTATTCAAATTTATAATAATACTGACCTGCCATATTTTTATCATTTTATTACTTAAAACATTTAAACAAATGCTAAATAATAAAAAAAACTAATATATTTTGGGTGTATCCTGAAAAATAAAGCAGATGAATCTATATTTGCTTTGCTGTATGAACTGTCTGAATATGATAACCAAGCAATGGGGAATATCAAAGAAATTATTTAGGCCTAGCCTAAAAGAATTCAGTGACTTTTACCATTTTTCTACTCAAAAATAAAACTAAGGAGTTAAGTAGGTAACTAACCATTGTTTATTATTTTAGAAGTAATATACTGGTACATTCCAAATTTAATTCTGGGGTTGACTGTGGAAGAATGCCTCTTTAAAATCAAAGATTGTGTAACAAATCAACCTAGAGCTTTGGAATTGAAAGGCAAGTTCTGTATGTGAGATACCAGGCTACCACAATAATCATGACACTGTGACAGACAACACATTTTAATAGTAAAATAAAATGATATTCTTAATGCAAATTCATGGAAAAGTTGAATTATAATTTAGAAACATTGAATAAATACTAGTTAAAAATAGTGACAATAAGTGTTGTAATTAAATAACTAATAACATTAAATAACTAATAACTCACAAAATTATATAAAAGTCTATACAACCTTGAAGAAATGTTTTTTTTTCCAAATTTGTGCCGAATTTACATATATATAGTACTGTAGTTCCAGCTAGAGGAGCTCTAGAACGACCCATTTGGTTAAGTAAAGAAGTGATGTTTTTTTTTGGAGAGTGTAAAAAGTTAGAAGATGGTTGATAATGTTTTCAAATACTGTAATTTATTTTGTCCCAAAAGGGAATTAAATCTGCACATGATTCTAATCTTTGGTTACAAGTGCAACTACGTCAACAATTGATCGCAAAGAAAAGCTTAGTTTTAGAAGAAATAACAATAGGAATATGTACCTAATAATCAATTTAAGACCAATAATTAGAACAATAATTTAGTAATTTCATTAGCTAAATTACACCTCCTATACCCTTGTCCATGTCTGTTGCCATGTATGTGCTGTCCCTGTCCTGTACTGTGTAAATCTAATGTTGTACTCTGTTGCTCATCCTTGTTTGTGTTTGTTTTGTGTAATGTTCTCGTATTTACTTCATTATTCTCCAGCATAATTAAGGATTTTACTGGTTGAACTAGACCTAAAGCTCCCTGGGGCTTATATGACTTCCTTCAGACATTTTTGCAATTTCTATTTGTTTAAATAATTTCTTTTTTGCATTATGTGAATAAATCAAACTTGAACTTGAATAATACTGATCTGCCATATTTTTATCATTTTATTATTTAAAACATTTAAACAAATGCTAAATAATAAAAAAAAATATTTTGGGTGGATCCTGAAAAATAAGCAGAAGAATTGGTATTTGCTTTGCTTTTGTGAACAGTCTATTTATAGTAACCAACGGCGAGCTATATGCGCATGTGTACTGTTTGCAAAAACGGTGCTTACTGTGTACAGAATATCCTGGGTGACATCAGCATGGATAGGATCTACAACCTACTAGCTTAGCAATGGGGAAATCTGAAAGAAATCATCTAGGCCTAGCCTAAAAGAATTCAGTGACTTTTACTATTTTCCTACTCAAAAATAAAACTAAGGTGGTAAGCAGGTAACTCACCATGTTTATTATTTTAGAAGTAATATGCAGGTACTCCAAATTTAATTTTTGGGGTAGATTGTAGAAGGAATGCCTCTTTAAAATCAAAGATTGTGTAATAATTCAACCTAGAGCTTTGGAGTTGAAAGGCAAGTTCTGTATGTGAGATACCAGGCTACCACAATAATCATGAAAGACAACACATTTTAATAGTAATTTTGAAATCAAGTGATATTCTTAATGCAAATTCATGGAAAAGTTGAATAACAATTTAGAAATATTGACTAAAAACTAGTTGAAAAATAGTGTCAATAAGTGTTGTAATGACATTAAATAACTAATCTCAAAACATTATATACAGTGGCGGACGCAGGGGTGTTGCCCTAGTTGCCTGGGCAACATCCTTAATTTCATAGTTTTCTTGTAATAACATACAAAATCCGATAGTACAGCATGTCCATTTCATCGAATATCAATATTGAAATTTCGGGGGCTGGCAGAGAATAATTTTTATGCGCATAATACTCATAAACCCTATCGGGGGACACAAGTCGCCCCAACTATAGGATTTTGACTCTGGGCAACACCCTTAAATTTATTCTGCGACCGCCACTGATATAAAAGTCTATACAAACTTTAAGAAATAGTTTGTATCCCAAAATGTTGCAGAATTTACATTAGTCAGGCCTTGGTTTTTGTTTTGAGTAGTCCACTGGGCAAATTGACTTTACATTGCACTAGCCACAAGCCATTCAATGTCTGTGGCAACTTGATCTACAATGTGTAAAAGTGAATGCCTGACACTTGTATTCACTAGCCAACTGGGCTAGTAGAAATGAATAATCACTAGCCTGGTGCAGTCTTCACTAGCAATTGTACGCTGGGCTAGTATAAAGTCGAGCCCTGATAGTAGTTTCAGTTAGAGGAGCTCTAGAACTATCCATTTGGTTAAGTAAATAAGTGATTTTTTTGGAGAGTGAAAAGTTAGAGGATGCTTGCTTTTTTTAAAATACTGTAATTTCTTTTGTGTAGTTTCCAAAAGGGAATTAAATCCGTGTATGATTTTAATCTTTGGTACAGGTATGACTGCGCCAACAATCGATCGACAAGAAATCATAGTTTTAGAATAAGTAACAATTCCAAATCCAATTGAAAATATGATAACATGCATGAGGGCAGTGCCTGATTAATTAATTCTTTATGGATGAGCGGTTTCTATAGTTAATTAGATGGCATAGAGTCGGAGCTCATTAAGATGCAATTACTTGTTTAGAGTTATTTAATTTTGTGCTGACAAATTTTAATTTAATGATTTAATTATTTGAACTCTCAGCATAGTTAATAATAAACCTGGTCATTCAACTGGCTGGACATTTATTGCCAAAGCAGAGGTTTAGCTTAGCCTTTTTATTCATCAAAGACACTGTATTGCCATTGTACATAATTGGAAAGACATTATGAAGTTGTGACGTACATCGTGACATGTATTTTCGTTCAGAATTGATCAATCATGGTTTTCGTTACTTTGTTGTGTGATAATTGTGCATTATCAATATTTTTATGATACTCACAATTATGTAAGATGTTACTAATTAATTGAAGGGTGTAGGCATATCATACTCCCTTTCCTCCCAATAAGAAAAGTCAATTTTCGAAATTTAAAAAAAAACTGTAAAACTCCTCAATATTGACATATAAACTTTTATTTTTTATTTTCTTGTCAAATTTAAAACACAGAATATGTGCTCGGCGGTGGAAAAGTTGGGTCCTTTTTTTCCAAAATTCGCACTTCCCCCATGTCAAATTCTGGGTAGGCCTACAGTCCAGATGCATACTTTTAGTCCCATTTTCTCATGTGCAGGGATGTAGCTATAAAATTCTAAGGGTCAGTGGTCAACTTTTAGATAATAAAAGAGGGTGGTAAAATAATTAAATCTGTATTTTGATATTTTTGTAGAGGCTTAGCGTGGATGGCATGTTGAATTTAGGCTGGGTAGAAAGCCTCAAAATAGGCTTTAGGGTGGGTGGGTGGAGAACGTTGAGAGTGGGTGGTCTTGCCCCATCCAGCATAATCACGTTGCTGTATGTGTATGGTCGTGACGTTCTTCATAAAACTACTTGTAAAGCTTCTAATAATAACCCTATAACCCTAGGTTAATATTCTTTGATTGGGTTTTTAGGGTGGGTTACTGTTAGCGTAGGATAGAGTAGGGGATTACTATTACTAAGCATATTATAATCTAGGTACTTAGAAATAGTAACTGACCCAACTGTTTGCATCACTAATTCATAGCAAAGAAAAACCTACTGCACAAGTAAACAAATTTGGTTGATTTAACTTTATTAAAAATGTTCACCGTCTTTTTCTGAATAATTACCAGTGCAATTATTTATTTATTTATTTATTCTTTCTTTATACACTGCAGGCACTTTTAGTACTACAGCACTGATTTTCAAAGTGGTACAGTACTACAGTAACTTATTTGTAAAAAAAAAAGAGAAAAAAATATTTACATACAATATACAGATTACATAAAAGAAATAAATCTTAGAGAAAATTCAATGCAAATCTGTTGTTTTAATAAAATGTTTAAATGAAAGTAAAGATA